>ML826696.1:62963-75443 GCA_009831015.1 Picea engelmannii
CCCATTTCTAGGTCACTTAACCTATTTTCCTCATTTTAGGGTTAACCATTTAAATATTCCTTCTTGATTTTGTCACCTCACTTAATCATTTAAATAATATTATTGACTTGGTCACTTTACTTTATCATTTAAATAATGATTTCTTTTTTTAAGGTCACTTTGACTTCTTTTACCTTGTGGGCTTCAAGCCTTCATATGGGGGTCCTTCAACTTCGTAAGGCCATAACTCTCAAACCGTGAGGAGTTATGTGACATTCCACATACCACCGGAAATGGCATGAAAAACACTATCCATCTAGGATAGTTTAACCAAAAATTTCCTTGATCTTCATTTCATTATTCCACATACAAGCATGGGTCCTCCAACCATTCTTCTAGGATAACTCAATTCATAAAACATCTTCCCATTAGGGCTTTCACCATAAGGCAACCACTTTGGAGTTCATCCATTTGTGCACCTTATCAATCATGATAAGACAATAATGAGAGCATGGGTCCTCCAACCATTCTTCTAGGATAACTCAATCCACAAAGTGTCTTCTCATGAGGGATTTCACCATAAGGGGGCCACTTTGGAGTTCATCCATTTGTGCACCTTATCAATCATGATAAGACAATAACGAGTCATCTATACATTTTTCCAACAATGCATCATATACCAATGAAACCACATTGATCCATCTTCATCATGTATCAATGACAACTCATTGATCCATCTTCATCATATCAATGCCAACTCATTAATCCATCTTCATCTATGCATTCTCATCAAGGACAATACATATTACATTACATCAATCATAAATAAATCAATCCTTTGGCATCAATCAATCACTTGAGATCAATCAATGAAATCAATCAATCAAACGATTGGCATCAATCACAACATGATCCAACATAGAAGTGTGTTAGCCTTAAAATAAGGAAAGTGGTTTAAGATGGTTAGAAGGTAAACCCTTGAGGTAAAGTGAAGTGATGCATGTACTATAAGTCAAAGTGGATACAAAATAAATTATTTAAATAATAAATTTAATGGATAAGTTACTAATTGGACAAGTGGTTAGAAGTGGGTTAACCCTAAAATAAGGAAAGTGGGTTAGGATGGTTAAAAGTTAACCCCTTGAGGAAGCTACATGAAAGTATAAACATGAGGCAAGGCTCTCTCATTTTAATCACACTTCAGAATATTGAATATCTACAAATGAATAAGGTAACCAAAGGATTTCTAAGATGAATTTCATAGGGAAGGTAAAGTAAAGAAGGCCGAAATTCAAGGGAGGATAAATTCTTTTGATGATGCTTTATAAGGTATGTTATTTATAGGTCATCTCACCACTTTCGTAATAATTTTTTTTTCTAGAATGATTCAGACCGTGAAATTGGGAGTCCATTTCAAAAACATCTCCAAGTAGCTGGGATAAAAAATTCAACTTGTGGGTCATTGTATTTTTGGAGTTACAGGCCGTGGAAAATAGGGCTTGTGGCTAGTCCTGAAAATAGTCTAAAACATGTTTTTAAGGTAAAATCGTCATAAATTATTCATAACAGATCCCAATTAAGTAATACCAAATGTATTGGTTAGAGTACAAGATTTAGTATTTTGTGTATCTTTTTCAGATCCATACAACAAATATTCTATGCGGGGAATGCTCTACAAGTTCGCTCTCTAGGATAAGCCAGAATTCAACAAGTGTTATAACCCTAAATTGCACCATACATGCATACCTAGCATCAGGACCTCTTACTTGCTATTTTTTCCAAGCCATCACTGAGAATCTCTTCTTAAAAAACCTATTTTTGAAGATGTACGTGCCTTGAAACACTATTTCCCACATACACACACTCGTTGCACCACTACAACTCATTTATGTATGCGAGTTGCACCATTACAACATGCGTATACCCACAAAAGTTGCAAAAATTAAAAAGTTGAAAGGAATTCTTTGAGATTACGGGCTTGGGTAGTTTTCCAACTGTCCCACCACCTATAGCCTGTCACCCAACTAAATAACCATAATTTTTTCATATAAAAGGAGGTGTTGGTGTCTCATTCCTAAGATAAGAATAAGAACAATGAACCTCTTCCTGTTTCACATCCCCTACTTGGCCCAAGCATTTGTAGCCACCTTGTGAGATTTGCATCAGAATTTCCCATTCTAGCCATTTTTCCTCTAGAATAAGTGTGAGAGGATAAAGATACGTGAAAGCGTAGTTGGAGCTTGGTGAAGAGGAGCCCAGACCAGGTTTGCGGAGCAGTCATTGATCTCATTGTAAGTAAACATTGTGATATCAATAAAAGGAATACTTTTTCTGTCCCAAAATATGATGTGTCAAATATCTATGTTTGATTTATGTTTTATACTAACATCTAACCCATTATTTATATATGAGATGCATGTTTGTAGTTCCCTGTTTATCTATTTGTGAATGAAGGCCAGCCTTGGGAGGAGGCTTGTAGTCAACAGAGCAATCAAGTGATGTTGGCCTTTGACCAAGTTTTGGGACTTTGACAGGCTGGTCGAAGATGGAGCGCAAGGCGGAGCGAAGATCGCAGGATCTTGCCCCCTTTTTAGGGATTTTTGGGAATTAGGGTTTATGTAATGGGTATGGGATGTTGACCCATGGGTTTTACCCATGCTTAGGACCCTTTTGTAAAGTATAAATAGAAATATAGGCGATGGAAGAAGGGGGGGAAGGATAAGCTAAGTGTTGTGTTGTTCTAAGTGCAAGTGATCTAAGTAGTTGGATCTATGTGATTGAGTTAGCTTTGTGCCTACTATGTGTTTAGAAATTGCAGAGCTAAGTGCAAGTGATTGTAAGAGGGATCTATGATTGATCCTAGCTCGGGGAAGGAGGATTTGGCGAGGTGAACGCAGATCTCCTGTCCTATGCGGAGTTGGTTTGTGGATCTGTGCATGTAATAAGAATGACAAAAGACAATAAAGAAGAAGAAGAGTTGGTGGACGTAGCCCCACACTGGGGTGAACCACGTATATTTTGTGTTATGGTTGCTTTGTGTTGTATAGTTGATATGTTATTGATGTGATTTATGCTTAATGATATAATATTTATGTTAAATTCATCTGAGATAGTAGCTTAGTGGTTAGTGATGTGAATGAATGCTAGATCTGATCTATTTATATACGCTAAGTGATTGGATGTGTTAGATCTTGTTGAATACTGCATTGTTATGTAATTAGGGTTCTAACCTGCAATGTGCATAATGGTTAAATACTGATGAATGTTAACTGCTAAGTGCCCTGTTAAGTACTATGATCATAGATCTATGTCCCAACTAGGTTGTAGACACTTGAGTCCTGAAACCACCCCTGCCTCTACCTATGGTGAGACTTCATCTGCTTCGTAGGTAATTCTGAAAGGGTGGATAGTTAGGGTTTTGTTGGTGCATTGTTGAAGTGTTGAACCCTAGGTCTGCCCTTGTGCCAACAAATGGTTTCATTGCCAGGACCTGGAACTGTGATTGATAGGAACTAAGGAAAAGATAAATCTTTATGCATAGATTTGTTGCTCTAGTTCGCATTATTCTACTTGACCTGTGAAGATCTGTGCTAAGAAGGGAAGTCTGATCTAAAGAAAAGAGGTAATATCTTAAAGATTTATTCTCCGATAAAGGTAAGATAAGTGGGAATTTTTGTTTTGAAAGTATGGATCTAGGCATGCTTGATAGATTTTGTCCTAGTCTAAAAACTAGGGCACAACTAGAAGAAAGAAGATGTGAAACGAACAGATCTAATAGAAATAGTGAAAGATGTGTTATCCCTATGCATAGAAAGAATGTTTGGACTAAGAAATGGATGGAAGATCCTAGAAAGAATTTTTTGCAGGTTCATCACTGTGATCCCAGTGCGTAGTACATGAAAGGTTGGGGATCATTTAAGAGAAAGAGAGGATTGAATCTTTGTTATAGTTGCAAAAGACCAGGACACCTTGCTAAATAATGTCCTGGTAGAGGCCCTATTTGTCTTTGCTGTAAAGCTATGGATCATGAGGTTCTGGATTTCCCTAGAATGATTGCTAATGTTGAAAAGATGAATGTGATACTGGAAAACCTTGAGAAAAACCAAGAGACTAAGAATATGCTAGAACACCAGAAGGAATTAGAGACTATATTATTGCAGATGAAAGAAACATTGAATGATCATAGAGACATCAACTTATCAGAGATCTTAAAAGAGAAGGAGTGCATAGAAACAAGAATAGGAGAATTTGACATAGACTATGTTCTGGATGAGGAAACATAGGTGAATATTATGACAGAAAGAACTTGGGAAATTTTGGGAAAGCCTACTATGGTTCCTTCATTGGGAGGAATAGGAATGTTTAAAGGAAAGATGATAACCCTATGTGGAAGACTTACCCATGTACCTATGATTTCTCATGGAGCATCGACAAAAGAAGAATTTGAGGTCATTAAGTTTGTTGAGGACAATGCTCCTTTTGCTCTTTTTCTAGGAAAAACTTGGATTGAGAAAGATCAGATATGAAGGAAACAAGATGAGGAAGAACTAGAACAGAAAAAGCAAGAATTAAGAGATTGCATGGCAAGGAGAATAACACATTTAATATAAGAACAAGAGGACAAGTTGAAGCTACTGAGGACCAGAGACTTATATGTCGAAGTTGAGAAAATGCAGGAAAGTTTGAAAAACCTATCCATGCAGCAGAAACAAGCACCTACCCCTGAAATAATAAGAGAGGAGGTATTCCACTCAGAACCTTTGCAGGACCCTTAGTTGATGAACAAATCATAAAAATGATTGAGACGAAAAGAGGTGACAACAATTAATACCCAGAATGATGGTAAAAACCCACACAATAAAAACTCAGAGCTTGTTACACCATTGCCATAATTTTCCATAGAGAACCAGAATAAAACCCCAAGCTGACTGACATGTTTTAAACCAATAACCAATGCGCTTGATTCACAAAGTAGTAAAATTCATTCCTTTATTTTAAAAGGCTAGCATTCTAGAGTATTCACAGAGAAAACCATAAGCACAACACAGATACACAGTCAAAACTCAAGAAAAATACATAACTAATGTAATATTGAGCCAACAAATCAATTCATAATACAGAGGGACCATCATGGATGGAAAGTGAAGGAGTCATACCAGGAAAAATCCCTTCAAGGGAAGAATTGGAATGTGTTTTTCCTTTCAAAACAAGAAATCACGGAGCTTCCACAACCACCAGATCCAAATGCAATTATGGCTAGGGTGACAGGGTCGAGGTTTGTTTGAGTGACGTGCATTAAATGCATGTCGCTTCCTCCCCCAGCCCTATTCAATCCAACGTACAATCCATCCCATAACCATAACATCAACCATTAATCCAAACACATATCCATTTCTATGTTCAATGCTATATCCATTACATAGTGCACTACATGAATGATATCAAAAATTTAACAATAACCATATGTTAAACATTACCATACGTGCTTCACATGTAATCCTTTAACCAAAGTGCATAACATAGCAACTAGGTCCATCACCTTTCATTTTTCACCATTATATATACCTCAAGGTTTATATATAATCTCTTTTGCAATAACTTTAGGACTTATCCATAGTTTTTTTCTCTTTTTGTTTTAAGCTCTCATCTCATCATTTAAGATAAAAACATATATATAAAATAAACAATCAATTTTTAATGCATAACAAATCACCTATAATAATAATCCTTTTATCTATAATGTTGTGATAAGATTAAAGTGACCATCAAAACCATTTTATCAATGACACATTCAACAAACCATCTTATGTCACCACAACGAATAAAACCATGTCTTGCATCATCATCTGTAGAATATTATGTAGGCATCATCATAACAACAACCAAAATATAGGCATAACACATCCATCATAGTGCCACTATTTTACAAGGTGGTCCCACCTACTAGTTAATTATTACTATTACAAATAAACAATATAGCGTAGCAATCATTTGCGAGCAGTATTCATCGTTGTGATTCTAAGCATCAACACACCCTCTACCTACCCTTGACAGGTCATGGGAATCCATTTCAATGGACTACATGCCAGGCCTTCCGACCATCAAGAGGGGAAATGAATGTGTCTTTGTGGTTGTTGATCAATTTTCCAAGATGACGATCGTGGTCGCCTGGAAGAAGAGAATCACAATAGAGGCCAATGCCAAGCTCTTCTTTGAACGAGTCAAGGTACATTTTGGAATCCCACAAAACATTGTCTCATATTGAGACAATCAATTCCTCAACACATTTTGGTCGAACCTATGGTCACTAATGGACACCAATCTCACCAAATCCACTGCCTTCCACCCCCAAACATATGGGAAAACTAAGGTCATCAATTAGATGATCGTGTATATCTTGTGCATGTACAATTCCAAGCACCCTCACACATGGGATGAGAGTATTCCCTATTTTCATCATATCTACATTAGAGCCCTACATAGCTCCACCGGCCACAACCCCTTTTAGGTCGAGCTGGGATTCCAACCATTGGGTCCCATGGATGTTGCACTACCTCTTGCGGCCACCTTAGAAAATTCATCACCTACTCCAAATGAAGTTGACAAAGTCTCTTGGTTCATTGAGTGAATCCAACACATCCGCCAACAGGTTCAGTATATTTTACAAAAGTCCAATTCCAAGTACAAGCAGTGCCATGATCAACATCGGTTTCCACATGAGTTTAATGTGGGAGACAAAGTATGGTTACACTTGCAGAAAGAATGCCTTACCAGGCCCCATCGAAATATTCTCCCACTCCATTATGAACCTTACACCATCACCAAGGTTGTGGTAACAATGCTTTTGAGCTCAACATTCCTCCTTTCCTTGGCCTACACCCAATGTTCAATGTGGATCTCCTTCAGCCATACTTCCCACCATTATTGGAAACCTCAAAGATAACCGAACAATTGACACCAATAGAGATCAACCCTGACTGCATGTAAAAGGAATCTAGTGATCATATTGTGGACACATAATTCAAGGGAAATCACCAACAAAGAATCCAACTCTATCGAGTTGTCAAAGTAGGGAAGCTCCTACACTAAGGCAAGTAGCCCACCCATGGAAAAATTCAACATAAATTTCCTTATCTGATGGGGGCACTCAATGAAATGGATACCATTGCTTCCTAAGGGGGTTGGATTGATCCATATGGATTTCGGTGGCCTCCCACCTATTCCAACTGGCTCATTTTGCCAGTTTTCTAGTTTGACAGTTTTTTCCTAGTTTTTGGGTCCCTGAGTTTCGAGGCCCTAAATAGCATTTTTAGGGCTCGCCACAGTTTGACCATAGATGGAGTCAAGTTTTAAAACAAAATGTGTATTCCTTTGATGGACCTTTTTTTGATTAATTGGGTCGGTTTTCATTGATGTCAAACCTTGAAGAAAGTCCAATAGCGAATTTCGGTAGCACAAAGGTTTGGGTAATGGAACCAAGTTTGTTTGATGGATAATGGTACGAGTTTTGATATATTTGTAGGTAATACTATTCTAGATGGATATTACATGTCATTCCATTTATGGTGGTATGTGCAACGCCATATAACTCCTCACGGTTAGAGAGTTATGATTGTGTGAAGTTGGAGAACCCTCACGAGTCATCTAGAAGCCCCAAAAGGTCAAAGTAATCAAAGTGGTTGTAAAGAAGAAATTATTTAAATAATAAATTTAAGTGACGATTGTAATATAAGTCAAAGTGGATACAAAAGAAATGATTTAAATAATAAATTTAATGGAGAAAATACTAAGTGGACAAGTGGTTAGAAGTGGGTTAGCCCTAAAATAAGGAAAGTGGTTTAAGAGATTTTAGAAGGCAAATAAGAAAGTGAAGTGATGAATGTACTATAAGTCAAGGTGGATACAAAATAAATTATTTAAATAATAAATTTATTGGATAAATTACTAAGAGGACAAGTGGTTAGAAGTGGGTTAACCCTAAAATAAGGAAAATGGGTTAAGATGGTTAAAAGGTAACCCCTTGAGGAAGCTACATGAAAGTATAAATAAGAGGTAAAGATCTCTCATTTTGAAACAAACTTGAGAATATTGAATATATACAAGTGATTCAGGTAACCAAAGGATATCTAAGCTGAATTTTAGAGGGAAGGTAAAGTAAACAAGGCCAAAATTCAAGGGAGGATAAATTCTTTTGATGATTCTACCTAAGGTATGTTATTTATAGGTCATCTCACCATTTTCACAATAACATTTTTTCTAGAATGACTCAGACCATGACATTGGGAGGACATTGAGGAAACATATCCAAGTAGTTGTGATACAAATTTCATGTTATGGTTCATTTTATTTTTGGAGTTATACGTCGTGGAAACAAGGTTTGTGGCTTGTCCTCAAACTAGTCTAAAACACGTGTTTCGGGTAAAAATGTCACAACTTATTCAGAACAAATCCAAATTAAGTAAGACCAAATGTATTGTTTACAGTACATTCTGTAGTATTCTATGTACACTTTTTAGATCCATACAAAAAATATTCTGTGTGGGGAACGCTCTACAAGTTCTCTCTCTAGAATAATCTAGAATTCAACAAGGTATGCCATTTTTGCTATAACTCCTTTTCTGAGAGGTTCCAAGTAGTGAAGTCTAGAGGAATTGCATAAAAGACGTTGAACAAAATTGTGTACCATTTTTGTATCTTTATTCATTACATTTATATAGTTATGATTATTTCAAGTTAGGATTGTTGACTAATCCAAAATTAGTCATGTGAGACTAAAGTAAAGTTTGATGAAAATGCTAGTCTCTTGTTGTTAAAGTTAAGGAAGGTTTGCAGGTATGTGATCTTATACACCAAGTCTATTACATGGTTAAAAATAATATTTGGATGATGAAATTGATGAGCTATTTTGGTTGAGGTACATGTTGGGTACATGGTTGATACAGGTACTTGATGAGTTGACACATACATGAGGTGTATAGTTGATGATGTTGGTACATATTGATGAGTCATAGTTTATGTGTATTTGATGCATGATTGGTACATATTTGGTGCATGATTGATGCACTCATTGATGGTACATATTCAGGTACAGGTTGGTTCATGGTTGATGCACTTTTTTATGGTACATGTTGATTACAGGTTGTTTGGTACAGGTTGTTACAGTTTTGTTGGATGCAGGTCAGTGGTATAGGTTGTTACAGTGGTACATCTCATAGTGATAGTGTGACAGTGGTTCCATCATTCTACTTCTACATCATGGAGGTTGTAAGGGGAAAGGAAATGTCGTAGTATCCACCTTCCGATTGTATCCAAAGAACATAGGGGGTTGTATACTCCTTCTAGTTGTAGCCAAAGAATTGGGGATTTGGAGCTTCCCTCGGGTTGTAGCTTGAGAAACTAGGGAGTTCGAGCCTCATTTTAGTTGTAGCTAGAAAACTAAGGAAGTTGATGGTTCCAATGAATGTAATTCTTAGATACATATAAGGAAAAACATTATGTGGTTTTCTGTCGCTTTGGGTTTCCACGTGAAAACACTTGTGTATTGTGTATGTGTATGATTGCTCATTTGTTCATTGTTTATTTACTCTGCAACTATTGGATGATAATGCCACATTGATATAACAATTTCATTTTATGAATTATATTTCTCTATTACCGATTCACCCCCCCTCTTAGTAATCCAACACCTTTCCAATGGGATATGGTGCACCTAAAATAGATATCGTATGCAAAAGTTATGACCCCAGGAAGTTGATGTACTAGCTTACCCCAACGGGGCCCACATGAATTTTGGCGCTTCATCTCCTAGGGTTAGGTTTTGGATGTATAGGGTTTTGGAATTCCTCTCTATTGTAAAAAAGGCTTGTAGAGCCTCATTGTAACGATCTTCTTGCGGATGAGTGCAACCGTCACATCTCTTCTCAGAGATAAGTCGCCACCATTCTAGCAATCTTATTTTTCGCTGCATTTTACAGATTCAACACATTTTCTTATTGAATAGAAACCAATTTTGTTGTATCTCTATTATTGTATCTTTGATATTATTGGGTCTCTGTGTTAAGAATAATAATAATAATATGTATTCATTTTCATTCTGCTCATAAAATATGGATCAATATTCTTCTTAATTTGATCTTAAAGGTCGTGGAAAGTTTGACTACCAGAACTGCCAATCAACTATATAATTGCCAATAGCTGCATAATTCCCAACAATTGCAAAATTGCACAAGTAAGTTAGGAAATAACAATATCTACCCTAATTAATAATAAAATCATGGGAAATCAACCACTTTAGTGTAAGTATGCCACATGAAGCTCAAAATGGTCAAATTCAGAAATATGAGTGATAAAGGGTGTTAGCACTCTGTAAATTTTGTCTGGCTTGTAGACAAATGACAGAGGTAACTGTTTCAACCAACTTTAGAGATGGGCATTAGCCTGCTCAACTTAGAGAGGGATCTCTCACGTCACTTAATATTTATTTGGCAATCAGTGGCTAGATTTAGTTTGTTTTGGGGATTTTATAAAGTTGTTGGTGAGGAAGGGGAGGGACACTTAGGGCTATGGATTTGAAATTATGAAAGTGAATGAAAACAATGAATAGTCGGTAGAATTATCCAAAGGATAAAGGCTAAATGAGGCAAAGAATATGATTTGTAAATTGTATTTAAGCAAGGTGTAAGAGGAAGGAGAAAACAAATAACTGCATCAGAACATTACTAAAATGAATTCTGAATTAGCTAGGAAGAAAATTACATAGTTTAAATTGCTTAAGCCGAGAGCATCACAAGATGAATTTTGGGCCTTTAACTTTCCAATTTAAACAAAAGAAAATGCAAATGGAATTAAAGAACATAGGAAATACATACAATGAAAGAAGAAAAAAATTATATCACCACCATTAGAATCTTTTCATAGAGAATTCAAAAAGCTATTGCATATATATATTCAATTCTTCTCCAGAAAGTTACAAAGTCCTCCTACTACAAGGGAAAGCCCCTCTCCGGTAAGTCCAACCATTCATTTATATTTTTGATAGTATATATAGATAAATTACAACTGGGATTCAAAATGAATCACCTTCCCCAAAGTTCCCAAAATTGACATCCGTTACGAAGAAGGAGTAACGTACAACAACTAAATCCTATTTTCTAAGGGACGTTGTAATAAAAAACTGACATATTCTAGATATTTTCCATAAATTCCAGTTGTCTGTATTATTACAAATTTTTTTGAAACATACTTAATTTATCCTAAAATCTATTTCATATTAGCAATTTCTTCCTTTAAAGTGTCAATCCAAGCAGGCTGGTTTTCTCCAACACTTTCAACTATTTCATCTCCAACCTTTGTCTTATGTTGCTTTCTCCTTTTCCTCTTGACAACTTGCATGTGGTGCTCATCTTCATATCTGTTGATGATTAAATCCTTCATGATGGGATTTAATCTAACCTCTTTATCTTATCCTGGCTCCTCTATAGGCTTCGTGTGAAATTTCATTGCCAGTATTCGTGCGACAAACATTTCTTTCTTCTTCATTGATAAATTTGTCATATTATTTGAATATCCTGGTTCACTAGAGTCCGCCTGGTTTGTCTTGTCCATTTTCTCTAGTTTTCCAGAAAGTATGAGCTTATCTCCCTTAGTTGTACATGAATTAGAAGGATGATCCAGTTTGTGATTACCTCATTCAGGAGTGAAACATTAATCGCCCAAAATAGAGTAATGTCATCCATGTTTTTAATGACAACCGTCATTGAATGCCAATCATTGGTTACTGACGAAATTACTTGCAAGGACAACTGCCTATCATTCTTGGCTATCAATTTCAAATGATAAGCCTTTGAATCTAGTTTTTGGTGGCGTTCACCTGGCATTGCATGGATGAAAGTACCTGACTAGGTGTCCTGAGGTGATTTGACCGACCGTCAACTTTCCCTTTCCACATGCGATCCTTGGATGTGACATGTCTAATAGTTTTTTGACATGTGACATCGGGGTGGGCTTGGGTGGTTTCAAGCTTACCCACTTTTCCCCCTGATATATATCTAGTGGTGCCACATTCCCTTGAAACGAAACCACGGTATTCCTATCGGATCGCCTCCAAGATATTATCCAATATGTCCTACAACCTTTGATCAACAATGTCCCCGATCCATGACCCATCAGGTCTCATTTACTTCACCTTTCCTCTATATTTATCCCCATCCTCTAGATGTGGCCTCGTCTGCTAGTCTGTCACTCCTCCATACCGACTTAGCCCCCTGCTAAGTCCTAAGTCTAAGACTCCATATGTTTTTTTTTTTTACAGTGATAACATGGGCTCCAACTGAGGATTCTATCCTCCCCGAGAGGTAGCAAAGAACAATAGAACCTGTTCCATATCCATTGGACCTTCTCTCACAACAGGTGTGTGCCATGCTTTGACTTGGAGACTGAATGTTGGATATATTACTAAAATCTAACTGAATACTTTATTTGGGAATCTAAACTTGAAAATTC
>ML826697.1:0-14715 GCA_009831015.1 Picea engelmannii
TGGACCATTCAACCTGACTGGGCCATTCTTCCGACACTAATCACAGTGCAACCTGGAGAGAATGAGTCTGCCCTAGGGAATGACTGTCCCTGATTGCTGAACCTGGACCATTCAACCTAACTAAGCCATTCTTCCGACACTAATCACAGTGCAACCTAGAGAGAATGAGTCTGCCCTAGGGAATGACTGTCCGAACTATTTCCTACGAAAATGACTGTCCTACACCAACCTCCTATATCAGACCATTCTTCGAAACTGTTCACAACTGTTAACTTCGAAAGAATCACTGCCCAGAGAGGCCGACCATTCTGCTTGACCACTTCTTAGAGTGACTGCCAAGGAGAATGACTGTCCTAGACCATTCCCCCACACTGGCCACAATGGGAATCGTTGTCTATGGTACATGAACAATCTATCAGACCATTTTTGTCACGAAAATGACTGTCCATTCTGGACCATTTTTCGAACTGGAAAATGATCGTTCGTCAGAAATCTTGGACCACTTTCCGGACTGGAAAGTGATTGCCCAACCTGGACCATTTTCCAAACTGGAAAATGACTGTCCATATATCAATAACATATCAGTGCTCCCTCCCAACCTGGGCAATAATCACTTCCCTTTCCAATAAGGAAGTCATCTCCACGAGTCCGAGCTTGTCCCTGAAGTACACAAACTTTTCATCTTGGATAGAGGCTTTACCAAAAATATCTGCTATCTTCTCATCAATGGAGATATACTAGAGAACCACTTCTCCCCTCTGGACTTTATCACGAAGAAAATAGTACTTGATCTCAATGTGCTTCGACCTGTCATTTAACACCTGGTTCTCTGAGAGCTTCACACAGCTCTGGTTATCAAAATATATCACAGTCGAATCCAACACCTGCTCAAACAATCTAGAAACCAGCTTATAGAGCTACACTGCTTCCGTACAAGCATCACAAGTTGCAATATACTCTGCTTTTGCAGTGCTAAGTGCAACAAACTTTTGTTTCCTGCTAGCCCATGATATTGTGGCAAAGCTCAAACTAATCCAAGAAGCACTTCTTCTGTTATCTGCACTCCTTGCCCAATCTGAATCGATAAATCCATGCAGCTGTATATCATAACTCAAACGTCTCACGAAGACATTTCAAGGCATGCTTTGCAATTATTCAATTCTCATGGCTAGGTTCCACCTGGAACTATTTTCACAACAAAGCAAATATACGGCTGAGTATTCTCCAAATACATCAACGAGCCATTCAATTGTCGATACAGGGACAGGTCTACTGGATCAGAGTCTCTCAACTTCTTCAGATCTGTCATCATGGGAGTTTTCCATGGATTTGCAATTCATTATCCCGGACTTCTGAAGAACCATTTCGATACACTTCCTCTGTCATAGGAAGTTTTCACCACGCTTCTGCTGTACATGAGAGGCTCTGCACCAAGTTGCTTGAATCCATACAAGGTCTTCTTCCATTCTCTTTCCGGTGTACTTCAAAACTTTGAGGTTGCTCTATATATGCTTCTTCTTCAATTACTCTGTTGAGAAGAACAATCTTTACATCCATATGATGTAAACTCCAACCCATGGATAATTGTTCTTCATCATAGCTTCCTTCCATTCCTTCTGCTTGACTACTTCTAGTGGGTTCAAATCATGCTGGTAGTCTTATGATTTTCGGTATAATAACTGGTTCAATTTGGTTGTTTTGGCTTTTCTTTCTTTCTTGGAATCTTTATGTTCTTCCTCATGTTCCTCTTCAATGTTGGAGTCCATGGAATCTTCTATAGATTCCATGCCCTTCCTTTCTAAAGGTTCCAACTTCTTCCTTTTGTCATAGAAACATAAATGTGGATGGACAACCAAGGATATTCAAGGCTTCCTTTAGAAGAAGACTTCTTCTAGAGTCAAGCTGAACACGTGTTGCTTATCATGGTTGCTACTTCGAATGAAGAACATGGACAGATACTTCATAATCCACATGTATTCTTCGATGGATCGTATCATTAGGGATTAGCTCCCTCCTAATCTTAGGCTCATGCCTGAGTGAGCAATATCTAGAACTTCCTTGTTTTTATTCTGAGACTGCATGCTTCTGGAATTCTGCAATCAATTCCCTCTATCTAAGAGAGTCCATGCTTCCGTCCGCTGCACCTCTCTTTGCTTTCTGCAGAGTGTCACAAGCCTGTTCTGGTTTCTTTTTGATTACTGACTTCCTCTGAGTCTGATTCCCTCTAAGTCTCTTTAAGTTTGTTTCTATCTGTTTTGGTTGTTGCCCATCTGGCAGTTGTTACAAGCATTGTGGCATTCTTCTAAACTTCTTCTATGACAACTTCTGCAAAGATTGTTCATCAAAGGTTTGTCAACATATTTCACAAAGGTGCTTGCCCGGAACAAGACAAGAAGCAAAAGAAAGATCCAAGACAATATGTTTATGATAGGAAGTCGAAACAAGAATAAGGACAAGGATAGAGGAAATTGCTACAAGCTTGGAAAGATATCTTCATGATAGCCTTCATGAAATAACCTGCCTGAGACAACAAGAACAACAGTGTTTCTGATACAACATATTTTATATGAAGGATAGTTTCTTGGTAGCAATACTAAGATGATCTTGTCTGAGAACAAGAACAAGAAATATCTCCTATAGTAGGTGTTAGTTCATATTTGCAAATAAGTACACTGAGTAGTATAACCTACTAAGTACTTATCAATACTCACTTAAGTGACAATAATAAAGATGTCAAACTTGATACGCAAACCTGGAGTCTTGCTATTGTTCCACTTGAATTGCTTTTCTTCTGAGACAAGTATCCTTTCCGACCTCTCCCTTAAACTTAAAACAATATGCTTTCTTGACAGAAAATTGAGTTAGAGAATACGATCTCAACCTTATAAGATCTTGACTAAAGTCAACTTATAACTTTGACTAGAGGTTCATAATGCCATAAAAGCCAGAGATATATCAAGTCAAACCTGGAGAGTGTGTTGATCTTCTGAGTGCACTGAATCCAAGATCACTGCTTTGGACAAGATCCCTTGTACATTCCCTGCAAACACACTCATGCGAATGATACAAATTAAAAGAACATGTATAGGTACATACCTTTGTTACCCAACTGTGACGGTAAACCTTAGAATGACTTTGCTGGACCAGAGGTTTAGCTGCTAGAGGATTGGTAAACCTCATAATGTTTCTTTTAGTAGATTTCTCTTGGGAATAACATACACTTTCTTAATGCTAGGTCTTTTGTCTTCATAACTGCCTTCCATTTTGACTTTTGACTGGTCAACCTTAGATTTTGACTTGGTCAAACGTTGACTTTGACCAAAATTTCAAACTTGATGTCTTGGCTTGCTGAGAGTACTAGGAGGTGCGCTAGGCTAGGGTGCACTAGGTTATCCAAGAATTAGGTCAAGCGCTTCACTTAAGGTGCCCCAACACGAGGGTTAGGGTTTCGTTGCTGCAACAAAACTTTGACTGTAACTGCAACTACAATTGAGCAAATCCTCCCAATCTACCTTCCAGTGGGTAGACTGTTCGAAGATAGTGTGGGCCCATAACCTGTTAGAATAATTGGTGTGCTCGTTTCTCCGTAGACAATATAGCAATATTGTCACCCAACCATAGGTCGAAGCCACCCCTGAGCACCTTAACCTTGATAGATGGAATAATTTCGTTAGCAAACCCTAGAACCAATAGCCAACCAAGGTAGCGTACTTCTCTCCAAAGCTAGCGTACCAACTAGAGAGTCCAAACCATAACCAAGGCAGAAAGTCCAAACCATAACCAAAGACCAAGTCACCACTGTAGCACTTGCAACTCTCCTCCAAACATGCGCACCACTTGTCCTTATGCAGTTGTGAGAGTGAGTGTGACAAATGAGCTCTAGCGCCCTCTTATTTATAGTCCTCCAAGTGACCTAACTGGGCCGACTTCTACTTTTGGAGGATAATAATTTAATATAAATTATTATCTTGAGCCGACTTGTCTTCTAAGGCTATTTCCTAATCTTCTAGGGTTTCTCTTGCTTCCTGGAATATTCTAGACTTGTAAAAGGTTACACATAGAGGTTAATACCTCCTGCAGCTACCGTAATATCAACAATCAAGACCTGCAAGCATTCCAACTGGAAATGCGTTAGAAAGGTTGTCGGAAAGGGGTGCATTTTGTTGCATTTTTATTTGATTTATGGGAGAGTTCAAAGCCCACCCTTTTTATCTTGAGGTCATCTTTCGTCTAGTCCCTTTTCTACACAGAGTCCGGACTTTAGGGACTCGGCCTACATGAGAGTTAGTAACCCTACCTAGCATTCTGCTCTTTGAGGCCATCAATACCCCTACCTAGCATTCTGCTCTTTCAAGGCCATCAATACCCCTACCTAGCACTCTACTCTGCGGCAACTATGTTTAATTGTTAAAATATATGGTTTGGTCAATGTTAGTCTAGTTGCATTAGTTAGGTTATTTTTTTTGTTTTCCAAATTTATTTATATACCTATAATGCATACAAATACACATGTATAGAAGGCTGAAGAAGGATATTGATGTGGTGGAATTCAACTTTTTGACAACCTTGTGCCAGAATCCAACAAACATAGTTTGCTTGGGAGACAAAAATAGTAGGAAACGAACTCTGACAAGGTCACATAGATTGATTCAAAGACGTCAAAAACCCTCGACGTAGTTAAGACCTACATGCATTCCAGCTGGAAATGTGTTGGAAAGGTTGTCAAAAAGGGGTGCATTTTGTCGCATTTTTACCTGACTTCAGGGAGAGTTCAAAACCCACCCTTTTTTCCTTGAGGTTATCTTTTGCCTAGTCCCTTTTCTATACAGAGTTTGGACTTTTGGGGACTAGGCTTCCGGGAGAGTTTAGTACCCCTACCTAGTTTGAAAAATTGCAAGCCCTAAGTGACCAAAGTCCTTATGATCTCAATCAAGCAAGTAGATTGCTGAATTTAATTATTGCAGAAATAAATTTCAGACCATAGCATTAATCACATAATAGATGGAAATCAAATAGTGGAAGCATAAAAATTAATTCACACAACATAGGTAATTACTCCTTCAAAACTAGCTTTTCATTCCTTTGAAAAACTTACAAGGAAACCTTCACACAATGCCCAAAAAACAACATTGCACGGATACCAAAAAAATACCTCAAATTGAGTCTAACAACTTTTTCGGAGAGTGCGGTTTGCTATACGACATGTCCTTACAGATTGTATAGACACATGTACGACTCTGTCTTTACGACTCCATGGATCCTTATGGTACTATCCATACGATTGTACATGACCGTTTCGTACGTTGTATGGACTGTACATGATCGCTGCACAAGACTGTGTGCTGCTGGAAACGTCTCTTTCCTGGTTGCCTGCTCTCTCTCCCTCTCTGTCGCTCAACCTACTCAACTGCGCAAGTGTTCAAGTGTGTCTGAACTCTCTATCTTGACCTGTCTCTGTAATTTTAGTTGAGATCAAAAGCCTAATCTATTTTTGAGATTATTCCTAGTCTAAGTCATGCATGCGTGAAATACACTTTTTAGACTCAATTGCTAAAAATAAGACTTTTACTTTTTAACTAAAGTGAATTACAAAATATAATTTACTTTTCGAAAATAGAATCACTTTTTGAAAATAGAATTACTTTTCGAAAATAGAATTACTTTTCAAAAATTACTTTTCGAAAATATCTCGAACCACTTATCACATGTTCACATGGAACCTATGTGGAAGTTCCTGTACGAGTTATAATTCTCAACACTCCCTCTTAGTGAGGAAGGAATTCTACACCAATCCAAGTTTGTCTTTGAATGCCTCAAATTTTGCTCTTGCCAAGGTTTGGTCATAATATCAACTACTTGCTGACCCATTGGAATATATTGGAGCTTCATTGCTCCCATTTGAATCTTGTCTCATATCAAGTGATCGCTGCTCTCTGCTGAGCTAAGTACCATGAAAGTTTGCTTCCTACTGAACCAGGATACCGTTATTGATCCTAACTAAAGCAACACTCTAAGGTGCTCTTCCTATTTGCTGCACTACGTGCCGAATCTGATTTTTTATACACCTGCAACATCACTTCACCATCTCTAAGGTATCTCAAACCATACTCCACTGTGCCCCTCAAATACGTAAGCACATTTTTTGCTGCTACCCAGTGCTCCTCCCTTGGCTCCACTATGAACTCACTCAAGCTGTTCATTGCAAAACAAACATGGGACTCCTTCCCACTTACTTCAAAGCCCCAAGGATGCTTTGTGTACTTGGTGACTGGAGCAAAAGTCTCATCGTAGTCCACTCTCTCTCTATGGGAGAACCCTCTCACCACAAACCTTGCTTTGAACTTCTCAATGTTGCCATCTACAACATGCTTGATCTTGTAGAGCCACTTGGAACTCACAAATTACAATTGACTTCCCCTCTGATCTTGGCACTATGTCCCAAACATCATTCTTCACGATGGGGGTGTACTCCATCATGGTGTCCCACCATATCTGTTGGTTTGCTGCCTCCTGAAAACTAGAAGGCTTAGAATCTAGAATGTTGTTCATCAATGCCATATAGTTTGCAAACTTCTTCGGAGGTCTTCTCTCTTTGAATGTGATCCTAGGAGTCTCAACATGCTCCTGCGCATCCCTCAATGTTTGACTGAAGCATTGTGGTCTCCTAATAGAAGTGTAAGGGGCTATTGTCTCCCCTTCTCCACTTGAAGGTTGTTGTATTGCTCTGGAAATCACTAATGATCCTAGCTCAACCTTCGAAGCTTCCTGCTCCTCATCCTTTGCACTAGGTCTAGAATCTCCTTGGACCTATGCTTGCTGCTTGGGAAAGCAACCTTGGCATGCACCCTCTACATATACCATTTTGCTCTACTCTCAACTCTGGAAGACCTATGACTATCTCCCTCAAAAAAGGCAACGCCTCGTGATGCATGTACCACAACTCGCACAAGTTGTCATTGTTATGCATCAAGGCTCAAACAAGTTCACCCTTATTATCTGAGTTGTATTTAGGCTAGATTCCTTCCGTCTAATGAGGACTTGCTGGTTCTTGAACTCCACTACAAATCCCTTATCCTCCATAACGTAGTTACCTTTGACAAATGGTTCCCATGAAGTTGGGAATCCATTCAGTGCCATGTTCACTAACTGTGCATCTGCAACCTTCTCCCTAACTGCTGCAAGTTGATTACGAATCTGTGTGATCTTCATGAGGTAACTCGTGACTGTGTCTGATCTGGTTCACTATGGATCCGAGTGTGTTTTGCAATACTATCTTCTCGTTTATGTTCTGACTTTGGTAGAGACTAACCAGGGCATCGAACATCTCCTTCGTTCTCTTCTTCTCAGATACATGAGGGATCAAATGATCCTTTATGGCATCCAAGATCATTAGCTTGGCCTTCACTTCCCTCTTGTTGTGAGCTACCAACGCTGTGGATTTGTAGGCAGGTTCACAACGTTTTTGATAATATCCCATAGATCATTCTCTTCTAGTAAGAGTGTAACCCTCACCTTCCATGATAAGAAATTCAAGGCACCATCCAATCTGTGCTCAAACTCAAGGCATGTTCCTGCCATCTCTAAGATCTATTGCACAAACTCCGAAATCTGAAAATAAAACTTTGAAACCCTCTCACCGCTGGTCCTTTTTCCCTACAGTTGATTTACCGTTGCAAATCCTAGAGAATTTCAATCAGAGAAATAAGCTTTGATACCATGTGAAAATTCCCAAGCCCTAGGTGACTAAAGTCCTTATGATCTCAATCAAACAAGTAGATTACTGAATTTAATTATTGCATAAATAAATTTCAGACCATAGCATTAATCACACAATAGCTGGAAATCAAATAGTGGAAGCATAAAAAATAATTTTACACAACATAGGTAATTACTCCTTCAAAACTTGCTTTTCAGTCCTTAGAAAAACTTACAAGGAAACCTCCATAAGCTGCCTAAAAAAAGGACTGCATGGATACCAAAAAACACCTCAAATTGAGCGTAACAACTTGCTGGGAGAGTGTGGCTTGCTGTATGGTTGCACGACATGTCCATAGGGATTGTACAGACACAGGTACATCTCTGTCTATACAACTGTACGAAACTATTTCGTACGCTGTATGGACTGCTGCACGAGACTGCCTGCTACCCAAAATGTCTCTTTCCTAGCTGCCTGCTCTCTCTCCCTCTCTGTCGCTCAACATACTCAACTGCTCAAGTGTTCAAGTGTGTCTGAACTCTCTATCTTGACTTGTCTTTATAGTTTTAGCTGAGATCACTCTAATCTATTTTTGAGATTACTTCTAGTCATGCATGCATGAAATGCACATTTTAGACTCAATCGCTAAAAATAGGACTTTCACTTTTTAACTAAAGTGAATTACAAATTAGAATTTACTTTTTGAAAATAGTCACTTTTCGAAAATAAAATTACTTTTCGAAGATATCTCAAACTACTCACATGTTCACATGGAACCTGTGAGGAAGTTCTTGTCCAAGCTATAATTCTCAACACCTTCACTCTTATCTTCTGAGGCCATCAGTATCCCTACCTAACTAGTAACACTATGCTTTGCAGCAAATATGTTTAAGTGTTATAATATATGGTTCGGTCAATGTTAGTCTAGTTGCATTAGTTAGGTTATTTTTTTGTTTTTTTCAAATTTATTTATATACCTATAAGGCATATAGATACACATGTATAGAAGGCCAAACAAGATATTGATGCAATGGAAAGCACCTTTCCAACAACCTTGTGTTGGAATCCAACAAACAAAATCTGCTTTGGAGATAGAAATAGTAGGAAATGAACCCTAGCAAAGTCACATAGATTGATTCAAAGACGTCGAATATCCCCAAGGTAGTCAAGACCTGCAAGCATTCCAATTGGAAATGCGTCAGAAAGGTTGCTGGAAAGGGGTGCATTTTCTTGCATTTTTATTTGACTTTAGGGAGAGTTCAAAGCCCACCCCTTTTTCCTTGAGGACATCTTTTGTCTAGTCCCTTTTCTACACACTGCAAAAAGTTTGGATTTATGGGGACTTAGCCTCCGAGAGAGTTCAATACCCCTACCTAGCACTTTGCTCTTACGAGGCCATCATCTCAGCTTGCCTTAAAGGGTTTGCTCGTGTTTGGTACTTAGAGGCGTCTTGGCTTCTCCACTAGGTGGCCATCTCTCTGGAACGTTTTCTCTCCTTCAGGTAATCTTTAAATGCACTAGACCTCTTGTCATCTAAGTAGGACTTGAATTGGGCCATTAGAGAGGATATCTATAGATAGTACACCTAGGTCACTTGGATCACACCTACAGAGAGTCTTGACCTAAAGATGGTTTTCTATTTGGAGCACTTTTTGGAGCTGTGGGATGGAATTATTGTCCGTCTTTCGAACACGCGGAGACACTAGATGCACACACTTAGGATCCCCCTTGGTTAGTTTTGAGTGGGCTCCCACAAGTTTTGGGTAGAGATTGATCACTACATTGCGTGCCTAGATAGGTCTTGCCATCTTTTTCACTCATAGGAGCTTAAGATGGAGATGCATCTCATTTCATGTGCCCCTTTTACTATGTGATTAAAGTTCGTTTTTACTACCTTTTTTAGTATTCAATATGCCCCCTCTCCACTTTATTTCTCTCCCTTGACCAAAGGTGCCTTGCTTTCTTCATGAGAGAAGTGCTCGAACAAAGATCTCAGTCTTTGCTCGTCCCATCTCGGCGTGAGACTCCGAGGAAGATCACTTCATACTTCTAGGTTGCCCCATTCAATTGGGGCAACAAGTGATAGGTAGAGGCCTCAGATACTTCATATCCTAGATCAGTGAGGCTTGGTGTCTCTTCTCGACCTCCCCCCTGGGTGGTCGACTGACATCTTTGAGGCCTATGAGGTGTTGTTGTTTCGGGCCATAGATCATGCACCACAATACACATGGAAAAATCTAGTTATAGATGGCTCTAAAGCCAAGTCCCACTTGACCATTGGACTACCCTTTGGATTTAGTTGAGCAGCCCAATTTCTATCATAAGTTTTTTCCTTACAACCATGGATGATGGGAGTGGGGTGCCCTTGATCTTATCCTCCCCCCCAAGATCGTATAGCTAGGTCCTCTCAACCTTAGTCACTTTACAGAAGATATCATTTGCCAAGATCATACAATTGGGTCCCCTCAACCACTCCTCAAAGGATATCATCTGCTTTTGCATCGACCCTTTCATAGTGATTGATGACTCTAATGGTGAGCTTGCGTCTCACTTCATTCTCGTGTTCTCATTACCAGGTCTAGTAGGCCTATACAACCCCCCTCTCTCTCTCGCTCAATGTTGAGATTCCCCCATCTCTGGCATTCTTATTGTATCATTGTACTTACTCTATCTTATCCTTTTGCTAGACTATTAGATTATAGCTTTTTGTTAGGCAATTAAATTGTTTTGCTTTCAACATTGATCTAGAAATTTCTTTCACACTACCGCATTGTATTTCAATTCCACATTGGTTGTACCTTTTAGTCCCATTGACCTACTTTTGTGGTTGATGGACATTAATAAAATTATCTTATCTTACCTTGTAGATGTATGATGTGTTTGTCATGCATTTATAATCTCTTAGAGGAATGTAGTTGATTATGTTTTCTATATACTAATTATATTTGACATTATCTCAAACGATGTTGCAAAACTCGACATTTACAAAAAAATCGATGGGGGTCATTGACTTTGAAAATAGGCAAAATCAGAAAAAAATTGACAACAATCGGCAAGCATAAAAAAGAAAAATATATTCCTTCTTTTCATTCAAATTTAAATATAAACTAACAACGACATTAAATCATCACGTTGCCATGTAAATATGAAAACAAGACATACATATAAGATGTTTTAGATGTCAAATGATACATTGCACATTAATTGTCGGTAGTTGCCAAGTCAACACTGAATAGACAATACAAAATTACATCATATATATTATAAATGCATCTCATAATTTATCTATAATCTACTATCAATTCTCTCTCCCCTTTTTGGGAAAAAGGTATCATGTCTTCCTCTAGTAGTGGGAGGTCCTATCCATGGAGTCAAATTTCTCCGAGGTGGGTGTAGGTATTGAGTTTGACACCCAACTCTGTCAAGTCTCCTCTCTTGTAATGGTTCCTTTGGGACATCCTCTATTGGCCCGTGTTCCTACTCTTCTTCCACTTCTAACTGTCCAACAGACTCCTCCATAACAGGGCTCTTAGTCTCCACCAACCAATTAAACATGGGGTCAATGTTATCCAAGCAAATGGTGTCTATATCCATTGGTTTATGAATCTGCTTCACCCACAAGTTACAACCGAAGATTATACTAGACAAAGACCATATCATTTAGGGGCTAATATTCCAATCCGTTGTGCCTCTTTGAGTGTGGTTTTTCAAATACACCTCCAATTGCACTCACAACTCGGAGTGCTACAAGTGTGGCTAAACACTTGAATTGCAAATTCCTGCGAAGTTGGTGCTTTTCCACCATAATTTGTCCACCAAACAACTACAACAAATAAGAAAAATAAGAAAAGACTCAAATTACATTTCCATCTAGTACAAAATAGGAAAAATGAAAAAACAACACATTGAAACTTATAATGAAAGTTTAAATTCCTTACATGGCATTATAGTTTTCCTTGTACTGCTATATCAAAGCCAAATAAATTTTGGTAGCCCTCCTATACATCTCCATCTCTCTGTGTATGGTTACATGGTCATTTGGATTAGGCACCAACCTCTCAACACAAGCAAAAAATCCTTTTAGAACCACCCCATCAAAATTGTTGATCTTTGTAGCATCGGACAAGTACTTCCACATCGGTTTTGTGTCTAACATGTGGGAGTCGTCCTTAATGCCTCTCAGGACTTAGGAGATTCACTTTAATAAAGTGATTATTAAAGTGAATGTACTTTTGTAATTAATGGAGTTTAATTTAAGTAAAATGCCTAAGTATTTGACATTAGTGAGTTAAATTAAATCCTAGCCACTAGATCATAAAGTGAAGGTGAGATCTAATCTCAGCCATTGATCACCTTGGAGATCTAGGGTTTTGGATTTAGGGTAAACTCAAGATTATAAAAGGCAACCTAAGTGAGAGGAGGAGACACACATAGTGAGATCTCATTGATTGGGTGGAGAAGGACTTTCATCCAAGTGTGCATGGGCAGGGTCTGAGGAAAAGAGCAAAGGGGCAACAAAGGAAGTAGTAGCCAACAAGATCGAAGGACATATCTTGAGGTGTGTTAGGCTAGGCTATTTGTTATTTTGTATCTTCCTTAGGTGGGCCATTATCCAGGACGGGAGCCCAATTTTTATCTTAATAAAATCAACAAGGTACTAGTTTTCCCATAGGTTTTTTTCTAGGGGTTTTTACCCAGAAAATTATGTGTGCAAATGTGTATGGTTTCCTATTGTGCTTCCGTTGATTTATTTATTTAGATCATTAAAACTCAACTGTCCTTTTATTTAGTAAAATCTTCTTAATAAGTTTATTATAGCAAGGGTTTGCTAGGAAGTAAATTGCCGAGTGTTGGGTTGCTAAAATTTAACATGGTAGTAGAGCATGATCGGTTCTGAAAGAGAAACCAAGTGCACAGAGGTTGTAATTTTTGTAGGTTTGCGAGGAAAAAAAAAGGTAGCAGTGAAATTTTTTTAAAAATTTTCTGCAAGATGAAAAGAAGTAAATTAAAAAAAAAGGAAAAAGGTACAACCCTATGGGTCGTACAACCACTGCCATATGGCCGCAAGTGCTAAAGTGATGGCTGGGTCCGCGCATGAGCAATGTGGCAGAAGGATCTGTAGGTGCTGAGTTGAGAGGGCCATTGGGAGAAATCCACGGGCGTGGCTAAAGTCCATAGGCAGTTGGTGGAGCCATTTGCAGAGGAGTAGGAGGCACAACTACTGCAGCAATGGCTGATCGTAGCCACAACTACTAGCAACAGCGACAGACCACAACAACCGCTAGACATCGCGGGCCGCAGGGCTAGCAACTGCCAGGGCCACAGGCAACCGCCAACCAAGGAAGCAACCCCTACAGGGCCACAGGCCACCAGGATAGTCGAGGGTAGGGCTAGGGCCCTAGGGTAGCCGAAGAAAGCACGGGTAGGAGCCACAAGGGCCTTGGGTAGTGTTGCCGTCCTTATACACACCTACAATCGTGGAGAAGTCTCCAATCCACTTGGTATGTCCTTGGAGGCACAATGCCCAAGTCCAAACCCACTATCACCTCGACTTGGACTTCTTCCGTCTAGGCTTACTCCTAGGGAAGCCAAGGGGGGTAGACCCTACTTACTGTGTAAGTTGATTAATGAATTCTAGGAGTTAATTTTAGTTTGTTAAGTTGGGGGGAATCTAACCTATATGACAAGCATCAATGCAAATGCAAAGTTTTAATGATAATCAAACCTTTCCTTAGAAGGACAACTAAGACTAGTGCCTAAAGATTGGACAAGGGGTCAATTAAGTTTGTACACAAAGAATACAAAGAATGAATAAGTGATCTACTTACAATGAAATAACTTTACAATAAGTTACAAAATGAAATACACAAATGAAATAATGTTAGGAACAAATATACAATGGAATTACAAGTTAGATAATAGCACCATATAGACAAAGAACTAAAGAATAGTTAGACCAAATATACTACGAACATGAGATAATCAAACAATGAAAGATACAACTTGAAGCAACTTGGAAATAAAGCAAATGCACAACTTAAGTAGATGAAATGAACTTTGAGAAAGAGCCAACAAAATAGAACTAATGCGCAACTTCTGAAGCAAGAGGAAACTACAAGCAAGTGCCCCAAAGAGATGGTGCACAACTTGAAGGTAGAATGCCCAAGTAGAGATACACAACTTTTAGAGATAATGAAACTTGAAAGTAAATATGTGCCCAACTTGAAAGCAAGGTACTTGGAAATGAAATTGCTAGTGAAGTAAATCCATAAACATGTAAATGCCTTGAACAACAAAGCTTGCACGACTAAAGATAACTGAAATGTAAAGCACAAGTGTTGTGAAAGTGTTGTAGGTAAATTTTAGGAGAATTTTAGAGTCTCTCTTTGATTAGGGGGATTAAGGTTTAAAGATGCAAGCCTAGACTATGTGTCTACCCCTAGACTCTTACCGCTTTGGCCAAAATGATTGCTGGGTGCTCAAGAAGAAGGGAAAGCAAGGCCCTTCCCTAGCTCCACAGATCAACTCGAAATACTTGGGCACTCAAGCAGGGGGGACACCTAGTGCCGTGAAGTCGTCCCCGACTTAGCACCCCCTGTAGCCTCCCGAAGCACCCTTTTTGATGGCGAAAGTTGTACCAGTCTGGGTGCCTATTTAAACTAGATAAATTTCCCCAAATCCTAAAGCTACAAGCTATGAGTTACTTCAACTTAGAAAATATAGGTTGCAAAGTAGATTGATTCCCAACTTAAGATGCAAGATATTAACACAATAAGATTGTTGCCAACTTAAGAAAGAGATAACAAGATAAGATATGTAATGTCCCTTTCCAAATAGGAGCTCCAAAGAGGAGGCTTAATGGTCTAAACTGCCTCGTTAGACTATAGTCAGGGCCAAAGAGTGGTACACAGGGTTACTAGAGGTCACTCCAGTCACAGGTGTTATATTCGGAAAGTGACATTGAGCTAAAAAGGGTTAAAAGCGCTTTTAAGTCATTATGAGCTAAAAATAGAAGTCAA
>ML826697.1:25421-62787 GCA_009831015.1 Picea engelmannii
TATTCCGGGTATTATCTTTTAGTTGCTTATTTGTATTCCGGCTAAGATCCTTTTGTCTTTTGATCTAGCCGAGTGTTGTTATTTTATTCAGTCGCAGTTGCTTATTTGTATTCCGGCTAAGATCCTTTGTCTGTTGATCTAGTTGAGTATTGTCTGTTTATTCAGCGACATTCGACCATTTTGTAATCCACAGAGATA
The DNA here is from genome assembly GCA_009831015.1 of Picea engelmannii. NCBI lineage: Eukaryota > Viridiplantae > Streptophyta > Pinopsida > Pinales > Pinaceae > Picea > Picea engelmannii. The sequence goes on from ML826697.1 coordinate 25,620, forward strand.
TCATAATACAAACTTTGCAGTCCTTTGTCGCGTTTATTGTTTGTATGATCATTTATATGCTGTAAACCTTTGATCCTACACACACATTAGCAGTGTTTCCTAGACTAGCAAAGTCAGGAACATTACAAGATAACTTTGCGACTTAAAAAATTAAAAGAAAAGACTACTTAAGGAAATATTAACAAGATAAGATATTAACAGATTAAACTAGAAAACAAGCCTTACGATATAGCATGGGTTGGCTAAGCCAAACCTCTTTGCTAGGTGTAGGCAAAATAAATCAATACAATGTAAATAAAAGACTTGGAAAGTAAAATAGAATGCTCCTAGCCACTCAAGCTTGTCTTAAGGACAAGTGGGGAAAACAAGAATTAAATCAAACACTTTGCAACCGCAACAAAAGCACAAGGAGGAGGACAAACTTACCGGTTTTGTGCCAAAGTGGGTGAATGAAATAAAAAGAATCAACTTGAAAGGAAAGCAAGAAAACCTAGCCTCTCAACCTTGTCTTAAGAACAAGTGGGGTAAAAAATAGATGCACAAAACAAAAAATTAACTTAGCTTCCTAGCCTTACAATTTTGCATGGGTTGGCTGGACCAACCACTTTGCAAGGTGTAGGCAAACAAATTAATTAATTGCAGAAAATTAAAATATGAGAGAATTGCAAGCCCAAGAGACTCTCTTGGGCTGTTTACAATGAAGGAGAAAGATAGAAGAAGGGGCTTTCAAACACTTATTTGGGAGGCTATTCTTGAGTGTTTTATGGCCCCAAATGGGCAACACCTCCCATTTTCTGGCGAAAACCTGCAAGAAATCAACAAACAAAGCTTGCTGGAAATGCTACAAAACCACCAGAAAACTTCAGAAATTTTTTGTTAGTTAAAACATAAATATTACATGTAAAAATCAGCAAGTAAATAGCTAATTTTCAACCTATTTTAGAACAAAAATTTGCCCAACAAGAAAAAGGAAATAAGAGTAAATAAAACAGAAAATAATTAGAGGTTTTTGTTGGTTGAAGAGACAAATTTCCAGATCTGAAATTTGTCCTCTAAAACCCTTGGTGACCTGCAAAACTGTGAGATCAAACTGTAGAAAAAGAGAGGAGGTGAGTAGATTTAAAATGAATAACAAAATACTTTGCTAAACCAATAATAAACCACTCAATCAATCTACAATAATAATATCATAGATCTATCCAAGCAAAATACTTTGTTTGGATCTCCTACACTAGATCTACAACAAGAATATACACAAAAACAACCCAAACAGATATTACCTCAATATAGCTCAAGATTGGCACCGAGAATACTCCCAATGCACACCATGTATCCTCCAAAGATTTTCTATTATTCAGAAAAAAAGTTGCTGCAAATACTTGCAACAAGCTTTAGAAAAGAGAAAGAACAAAATGGGAGAGAGAGGAGAGCGGGAGAGATTTGGGCATAGTAACTTTACTCTGAGAATAGATGTGGAATGAGGGAGGGGTGAACATTCTTTTATACCTGGGAGAGGAGAGATACCCCTCTTGGATGAGTTCCAAGTGTCACTCACCAAGCAAGAGTGATCATCTCAAGGGGGGCGCACTTTTAGGGTTTTGGTCATCTTTAGGGTTTGAGGGTTGAATGTGTGAGAGGGGGGAACACCTTTTTGATCACCCAACCATCTAATTAGAACATTAGGAGGGCGCACTTAGGGATTTAGGTAGAGTTTTGCTTTAATTTTTTACTTTGGGCAAGTTACTCACCAAGGGGGGCGCACTTTCTTAGGGAGGAGGTCAATGCGAGGTTGTGGCTAAGCAAGGGGGGTTGGATTAAGTTAGGAAATGATTTTCCTAACTTAGGAAAAGGCTTAGGAAACATCTCCCAATCATTCTCATGTCTTTTTGCTCATTTTACAATTTTTGACATTTTTTACTTGGCCAAATTAAGCAATTGAATTGTTGACTCAAGACTGATTAGGACTCCTCATGGACAATGACCTAGCAAAACTTGTCCAACTGAGCTGAAAGTTGGTCCAAGGGTGTAGGGGGTCTCATTCCATTTCTTTTGAGTACTCACCCCCCTATCAAAATCCCCTAGGACCAAATTTTGACATTTTTACCTCAATTTTAATTAAAATTTCCATTACTGAGTAATTTTAAAAAATTAAAAAAACTACTTAGACTCGACGGAATTCCGCAAGACTCTGGAAGATGTCTAGCATGGTCATTTACAACATTCCTAGACCCTAGTCACCCCTTGGGCTCGATCATTAGAATGCCTTTCACCACTTTGGAGGATTATTGTGAGTGAAAAACTCAAGGGTAATTAAAAATTACCTGAGGATAAAAAACACTCGATGAAAGGACTTCCCTAATGATAAAGTCCTAGGAAACTATGATCCATGCTGACCAATTACATTATTATCCCACGTAGGGGAGCGAACATTCTGATTACAAAAAGACGTGCCGGGGACAAAAATTGCCTCGTAGAACCAGAAAGTCTTCAACTTTGTTGCACCATTAGGTACACAGCTTCATGGAACATGGAGTTGACCCCCTAGTCGAAATAGGTGGTCAACAGGTAGATCGTAGGGGGTTTGGGCAACGGGCAGTAGGGTCCGGGTAGCATAAAAGTTCTGTTGGGTGGTTGTAGAATTCCGAGTAGGGGTTCGGGGAGCCAACATGGAGATCTTAGATTGGTGAAAGACCGTCATCTAGAGATCTAGGCCACGAGAGAGTACATAGGAGTAAAGATGGACTTTTTCTCATGTGCTTGAGTCATCCACTTTGGAGCAAAGAAGGATTTTTGCTCAAGTGCTTGAGTCACGAAAGACCGTGACTCAAGGGGATCTCAGATGGGTGAAGAAGGACTTTCATCCAGAGATCAAGGGATGGCCGATCTTTTGGAGTCAGTGACTCATAGATGGAGCAAAGAAGGACTCAATGCATAAGGAGATCCGTTCAGTGCAAAGGCGAAGAGAAGCCAGCAAGGCAACAAGAGTTGGCTATATTTCTTTTCTTAGTGGACAAAGAACATGACGGGGACACATGAGTTGTTCACCAGTTGGTCACAGACAGACTCATATTTGCATGTGGAGCTTGGCACCCATGCCAAGTGTGGTGTAGAGGGAGTTGGGACAGTTAGGTTCCAGCTGGAGTCATGACGTTCTTTGGAGATGGCAGATGTGTTGTATGTTCTAGAGCTAAAAATGAATTTGTTCTCTGTTATCGTGCAAATTGTAGGTTGAACAAAGCCTGACCCAATCAACATGATGACGATAATGGTGGGAGAGCTTACCTACTGTCACCTCAGATAAACCCTCCCTTGCTTCTGTGAAGGAAGAATCCAACACAAGGGGGAGACCTGGGTGACCCTAGGGGGAAATGAAGTGGAAAGTGAGAGTATGGAAATGAAGCCCCTATAGGTCAAGATACTAAATGAGAAAAGGCTTGATAACGAGTCTCGAGGATGGTTGCCAAAGCCTTGGATACCTGCACTAGAGTGTTACGCCTGCTCGAGACAAGACAAATAACCAAGATACAAGCCTAAATGTCAAAGGGACAAGCAAGTGAAGCTTGCTGTCCTAAATTACAGCAGTAAACAAAGATATATATCAGCAATGGAATCAATCATTTACTGCAGAAATAAGCATCAAAACTATCAAGTAATTATTGGATAATGAAGCATTGAACCAATAGATAACTTTACAATACTTTAGCACAAGTTTTGATGCAGAATCGGGGCTGCAAAAAAGGTGTTTTCAGAGATTTTTCAGAGCAGCCAAATGGCTGTAGCAAAGATTTCCTACAACAACAACTTTTACCCTAAGAAACTAGCCAACAACTTGCCCGACAATAGCAAATATCGAGTAGATAAACAATAGCAACTTGCCAACTATTTTCAGCGGTAAAAGAGTGAGAAATTAAGCTTGAAAAATAGAGTTTGCAGCAGCCCTAATGGCTGTAGCATGAGTTTGTAACAGCAACAAGATATCCTTGACCAATCAAAACGTCCTAGTGGCTCAAACAAGCTTAAAGCATAAGGAAAATTTTCCAACTTAGACTTACAATATCTCGTGTTTTCACGTATCCCAATGCAATGATTTTGTTTCTCCAATGCAAGAAGATTAGTGCCTTTAACTATTGGGTTGTGGAGTCTCAAAAATTAAAGAGCTAGTTGAGCTACTTCCTTAGGGGTGTAAGCCCTTTTACTCCCCAAGGCAAGCTAATCTAGCTAGGAAAAACCCTAGCAGGGTGTAAACCCTTTTACTCCTTCTAGGAATTCCTTATACAACAAAGTATTTCAAGACAAATATAGTGGGGTTGTATGCACTTATAGTCCCCAAGAGTTTAAGCAAATTAACCTTGAAACCAAGAAAAGAAGCGATAGAAACAAAGATTCCTTACCTAGTCCAAGCATTAACAAGATAAACCTCTTTTTAACCAAGAAAATCCACCATAGAGCAAGAAATTGACCTCAACTAGAGATAGTGCATCATCCATCCATCCAATAGCCAAAGAAAAACCATTACAAGAGCAAGTGACAAGAGAGATATGTAAAAATGCCCAAGTAGGGCGCAAATTTCAGCCAAGAATGTCTTCTCTCAAGTGAGAGCTATGATGACAATGAAATAGAAATGATGTCTATGTAGATTTTAACCTTGTACAATATTTTATTGCAAACAAATTTTCAATAAAAGAACAAAAAAGATACAATGACAAAAACACACATTACACAGAGATTTTTTCCCTGGAAACCCAAACCGGGAAAACCAACATATTCTATATTCATTCATAGTGATACATTGTTTAGAATACAATATACATATAGGAGCTAACAACATCCAAAACCCTAACCCAATGACCTGGATTAGTCAACAACCCTAATTCCTTAACTGGAAATAGAAAACCATTGGAAAAAACCATGTGCCGAAAAACTGCCCAACAATGGACACGAAAATCGAGGCAACACGAAAAACGAGGCAAAAACAAGACATGTTTCTCGAGGATTTTTTTTTCTCAGGGGTGCTGCCCCCGAACCCTCGCACAAGGGGGCTATTGCCCCCCGAAACCACCCTGCACACCTGGCGCAATGTTGCAGACGCTACGGCTAGTCGTGCAAAGAATATAACACATACCCAACATTCTCCCACTTGTTTTTTTCTTTGCATATAGGGGGTTACAGGGTTACATAGTCAACAATCCAGGGGAACAATTCCCATGGATCCTCTACACCAAGAGAACTTCTTGGTGCTCACAAATTTTGTTAATGAATTTGCAACATTATTCAAAGTGCCCACTTTCATCAGCAACACTTTCTTTTCTTCAACCATGTCTCTCAAAAAGTGATATTGAATATCAATATGCTTTGTCTTAGAATGATAAGCCGAGTTCTTCGCCAGAAAAATTGCACTCTGACTGTCTCAATTTATCCTTACAGCTTGTTGTACCAACCCAATATCTGAACACAATCTTTGTAACCATACTGATTCCTTACTTGCATGAGTGGCTGCCATGTATTCAACTTCTGTAGTTGAAAGTGCCACTACAACCTGTCTTTTGCTCATCCAACTAATTGCTCCTCCAAACAGTTTAAACACATACCTGCTTGTAGATCTCCGATCCAGATCTCCAACCTAGTCTACATCCACAAAGCCATGTATGTCCACCACTCTGTCCAATCCTGATCTTCCTTGGTAGCACAATCCATATCTAGCAGTGCCACACAAATACCTGAAAACCCTTTTTACTGCTGTCTAATGCTCCTTCCCTGGTTTTGACATATACCTGCTCAAAATTCCCACTGCATGTGCAATGTCCGGTCTAGTACAGACCATTGCATACATCAAATGCCAACTGCACTCGCATATGGAACATTAGACATGTCCTCCTCTTCATGTGTCTTGGGACACTGATCCGCAGATAACTTTACATCAACAGGAATAGGGACCTTGACCGGTTTACATTCCTGCATATTAAACCTATGCAATATTGTCTTGACATATTTTCTCTGATTTAACTAGAGTTTCCTCGTTTTCCGATCTCTTTTAATTTCCATGCCCAAAATGAAATTTGAAGCACTGAGATCCTTCATGTCAAATTTAGAGGACAACTGAGTTTTCACATCCTGGATAATCTTTTGTTTCCTATCAACAACATGTCATCCACATACAAGACCAAACAAATCAAATGATCACCAATTAATTTAAAATACACACAATGATCCTCTTTGCTTCTTGTGAAGCCAAGTCCCAACATATAAGTATCAAATTTTTGATACCACATCCTTGGTGATTGTTTTAAACCATACATGGACTTTTTCAGCTTGCATATCAGCTCTTTCTTTCCCTTCACATCAAAGCCTTCTGGCTGCTTCATATAGATTTCTTCTTCCAGATCCCCATGTAGGAATGTTGTCTTCACATCCATCTGTTTTACTTCAAAATCAAATAGAGCAACAACATATAACAAAAATCTTATAGAAGTTAACTTGGCAACAGGAGAAAAGATCTCACCAAAATCAATTCCCTCAACCTGGGAATAACCCTTTGCTACTAATCGAGCTTTGTATTTCTCCACTTTGCCTTTGCATTCAACTTCTTTTTAAATACCCATTTGCTGCCAAGGGACTCTCTTCCAATTGACAACTCCACTAGATCCCAAGCCTCATTCTTATCCAAGGCTACCATTTCTTCATCCATGGTCTTTTCCATAGCTTTCCATCCTTTGAATCCACTGCCTCCCTGACAGTTATAGGATCATCATCAGTAATAGGCAAAGCAAAATTTGAACAGAAATCAGATGGAGTATACCTTTTCGGTAGCCTTCTTTCTCGAACCGATCTCCTCAATACTGGGATCTTCTTCTTCTGATTCTTGTTCTTCTGTAGAGTCTGATTCATCATCCTTTAAATCAAACTCTATTTTCTCTGGTTCGTCCTTACTTGGTAGGAATTCCTGTTTAACAACATCCTTCATTTCTCTAAATACCACATCTCGGCTATACACAACCTTCTTATTTTTTGGGTTCCAAAGCTTATAACCTTTGAGACCATCTTTATACCTAATAAAGATACACTTTTCAGCCTTCTTATCTAGCTTACTCCTGTTTTCCTTTGGAACATGAACATAGGCCTCACAGCCAAATACCTTGAGATGTGTGAGAGAAGGTTTCTTACCAATCCATACATCTTGTGGAGTCTTGTCATCCAGCGCTGACGTGGGTGATCTGTTGACCAAGTAACATGTAGTACCCACTGCCTCTGCCCAGAATTCTTGCCCTAATCCGACATCATTGAGCATGCACCTTGCTTTTTCCATCAACGTCTTGTTCATCCTTTCTGCAACTCCATTCTCCTGAGGTGTATATGGAGTAGTCTTTTGCCTTGCTATACCACACTTCTTACAAAATTCTTCAAATTCATTCTCGCAGAACTCTCCGCTATTATCTGTCCTCAACACCTTAATTCTTTTTTCTATTTGATTCTCAACAAGAGCCTTAAACTCTTTAAACTTGTCAAAGACTTCAGATTTCTTCCCGAGGAAATATATCCAAGTATTCCTCGAGAAGTCATCTATAAATGAGACACAGTACACAAATTTTCCCAATGATGGAACCGACACAGGTCCAAACACATCACTGTGAATTAGCTGTAAAATTCCTTCTGCTCTCGTTGCACCAGAGGGGAATCTTACCTGATTCTGCTTCCCATATACACAATGTTCATAGAAATCAAAATCCAAAGAACAGTTAGACATACCTTCAACCATACCTTTACCGTGTAATAGTCAAAGACCCTTCTCTGCGATATGCCCCAGTCATTGATGCCACAACATAGCCTTTTCTCCAGAGACTATAGGAGTTCTTTCTTCTTCAACTCCAATATCAAGAACAATGGAACTATTACACCCATCACTAATAGTGCTTCCTTGCAGCTTATACAAAGTTTCAAACCAAACTCCCTTCAACAACACCATTTCTCCTTGAACCATCCTATAGGTTTCCTTTTCAAATATTGTTTTTACCCCTGCATCGTCCATTTTGCTTACAAAAATCAAATTTCTGGCCAATCCTGGGATGTGCATAACACCAGGTAGTGTTATAATCCTTCCATCTATGAGCCTGAACTTGACTTTTCCTCGACCTATGATTATGGTTGTCGAGTCATCACCTTGGAAAACATTACCTCCATCATACCTTTCATATTCACAGAACCACTCCCTGTGGGGATTCATATGAGATGATGCACTTGATTCAACCAACCATGCTTCATGATCTGCATGTGTGCTTGAAGAAGCCAAGTACACATTCTCTCCTTCTTCCTTGGAGGTCTTTTCTTCTGTAGAAGGAGATTCTTCAGATCCCTTCTTTTTGTCAACTTTGGATCTACATTGCTTCTTGTAGTGCCCTTCTTTTCCACATCTTTAGCGTACCTTTACAAACTTTCTGTAATGTCCCCATTTTGGGAAATTATTACATTACAGAGTGTTATGCCTACTAGAGTAGCCAGATAGGGGTGACAGAGAGTTTGGGAGATATTGAGGGGTTTTATTGGTTCCGACTTGCATCGTTCATCATCAAGATCCATTTCGCACAACTTGGCGTTGGTTCCGTTGCATTTTGACGATTTTCGTAATTTTGAGTTATTATGGGTCATATCTTAATTAAGTTCACTAAGAAGGTCATAATGGGCATATTACTTGGAGAAACCTTTTAGTGTAATAGCTCATTGAAATCAGGAGGAAGAGCATTATAGGATAAAATGATGAGAAGTGACTTTCAGTGGCCGGAGAAGCCAGAAGGATGAATAAATCACTTTTTAGAGGTAAAATGGTTAATTAACTAATTAATTAAGTGATTTAATCAATGAATAATAAAATAAAGTAAAAGTCACTTGGAGGGAAAAGGTCAACAACGAATTAGGGTTTTGAGAAGCTATAAAGGAAGGGTAAAACAACCTAATTCACATTAGGTAGATTTTTACTTGTCATTGAGGAGAGAGGCGCATCTTAGGAGAGATAGTTTAGTGGATTCCAGGAGGAAGACACTAGTTGGATGATTTCGGTGTTGAGAGACACACCCTAATCACTGGGAAGATCACACAAGTCTTCCATCATTCTTCAACAACAGTTACACAGGTTCCAGCAGCAAGGGCACACTTATTTAGGGTGAGGGTGCAACTTCTGAGGAGGTTCAGTGGATCGACTTGTCCCTTTCAGGGAGAGTTCAGAGATTCCCCTCCGACCCAGTTGAGAGGAAGGCAAGGCACATCTTTTTCCTGGTTCCTCGTCAGATTCCGACGGAGGAATCATCTGGGGCGCACTTTCCGGACATTGGGAGTGCGACACTTGGGGAGGACACATTCGGGGTTTCAGAGCGATCACCAGTTCAGATCCGGGGAAATCCTTCCGACCCATTTCCTAGTAGACCTAGGCGATCAGTTTGAGACACACATCCAGCCGATTCCGATAGTGGAATCACTAGGGTGTAGTTTTCCAGAGCAGAGGGGGCGCATTTCCCCCAGGGGGATCCATCCGGGGACTAGATACACAGGGGACGGTGGGTAGTTTAGTGCCTTATATTTTGAGGAGTGTGTTTTTGGGGATTCGATTGTTGACACTAGCAGTGAGAGGCATGAGGTAGCACCTCGGCAAGATTGTGACCAGGGGTCACGACACTTGACATGACAGTTGAGAATCAATGAGGACATGATCATGGCAACCACTAGATGCATTGATGATACACATGCATTGGTGGCAGGTTATTGTTGGAGGGCCTCGATGACACAAGATAGTTTAGATGGGGGACTTGTCATTGATGACTTCCATACACTAAGGGAGAGAGTGATTGTGATGAGGGACAACTACCAACAGTTGTTGATGGATAGGGATTACCTATTGGAGGTTGGTGAGATGTATCATAAGGCACTGAGGGAGTAGGAGGTTGAGGTGGACCGACTCACTCATGAGTTGGTGAGCACACAGAGATTCTTGCAAGGCACATAGACAACCCTTCATGAATCAGAGTCCAGATCAGAGGAGCTCCTTGAGGAAATTAGACAGAGATCCACTACATCTATTTCAGCAGGGAGTCAGATATATCCCTCAGCCACATTGCGAGAGGATGTTGGTGGTTTAGCAGTGGAGCACCAATTGAGGGAGGAGCATGAGGGGTACCCAGGATCACTGATGAGTATGGAGAGATATGATCCGAAGATGCAGGAGGATGTCCATAGGTCACAAGGACCACCCTTCACGAGGGGTGTTGAGACAGTTGGGCACACACATACACATGGGGATTCCAGAGCCAGGGGCAATTATGAGGACACTTCCATTTGTGTTCTAGGATTGGTTGACCTTCATGTAGAGGATGACCCCGTAGTACACCCAGGATCCATGATGTTGCAGGCGTATACAAGAGATCACATGAGTGTGCAGGGGTATACAGTGATGAGTGGTAGTTCACAAAGACACATAGAGGTGTACAGTGGGATTCAGGGGGACGCACTGGATTTCAGGGAGGAGATGTACTTAGTAGAGCATGGAGATTCCTCTCCCTTGCAGCAGTGTACATATCTGGGCGATCACCTTCATTGTAGCAGCAGTTGCGTGAGTGATGATGGATGGAGAATGATTGACCCGCAGTTTGTGGAGATACCTACTGTTGTACCCGATGGTTGGTGTTCAGTTATGAGTACATGAGATTATTTACCATGGGTGCTGGTGGACGAGATTTTGGTCAAGTCCTTGGGATTGACCAAAGCATATGATACTTTCCAGTCCTACAGTTGGTTGCAGATATTTATGATAACCTCTCCCGATACGTTCATCGTTGACAGCATCACAGGGGGAGCTAGACAATGGCAGGGGACATGGAGAGTTGGTAGGCTGAGACCACCTGATAGGAGTGTCTTGATTGCATATAACAGGATAGGGGTGGATCATCAGGGGCAGACGGTTGAGGCCCTGGGCGTGATGGAGAGTATCCTAGGCCATGGGATAGAGGAAATCTTAGAGGTTGCTACATATTCAGACTCTCATTGGGATGAGGGTGGAGGGATTTCGACAGTTACCAGTAGGGCACATCAACAGTTAGTGGGGATTGGAAGTGATGAAGTTCCAAATTTGACATGGGATCTGGGAGTCCATTTGGTCAATAGTTTGTTTCATATTATGAGGATCCAGGAGTGGAGGATCCAATATGTATACTTTGAGCAGACCGTCGTGATTAGAGTAGATCAACATCAACATGATGGTCCCTGTCAAAGACTAGCATGTGACCTTGGAATTACGGGGTTGGGCATTTCATTGACTGATGGAGACGAGTGGATCTTTGCAGGGGGAAATCACTTTGATTTTTCATTGAGTTTCAGTATTGGGGAGAGCACGTCACTGGTTGGTGATTCGTTGAGGTCTTGTAGTGCCTCATTATGGCAACAACATGTCCAGTCAGTGGAGGCCGTGTTGGGTTTGGTATGGTCTGGTAGGACAAACTCATTTCGGGTGGAGGCCATGTGTTATTTGTAGGAGACTCATGTTGTTGATATTTTACAGAACTATACTTCGCAGGGCATTGCAGTTCACATCTTGATATGGGATCCAGGGATTGGAGTGCTTGGTAGTCCAATGTTTGATGGAGTTGAGTTTCGTGTAGAGTGGTTGTTGGGGGAGTTGACTGAGATTCTTTGGCTATTGATCATTCTACTCATCAGGAGCATTTGGGTGTCATGCGTGGTGAGCACTTGTAGAGGCCCCATCTTGAGGGGAGTCAACTTTGTGTCACACAGGTGGATATGGGACCCCGGTATCATATGTAGGTTGATTCAGTATTGCTTAAGGACAAGCAATATTCCAGCAGGGAGGACTGTAATGTCCCCATTTTGCAACATTATTACATTATAGTGTTATGCCGACCAGAGTAGCCAGATAGGGGTGACAGAGAGTTTGGGAGATATTGAGGGGTTTTATTGTGCCCGAATTGCATTGTGCATCATTAGGATCCATTCCGCACAGCTTGGCATTGGTTCCGTTGCATTTTGACGATTTCTGTAATTTTGAGTTATTATGGGTCATATCTTAATTAAATTCACTAAGAAGGTCATAATGGGCATACTACTTGGAGAAACCTTTTAGTGTAATAGCTCATCGAAATTAGGAGGAAGAGCATTATAGGATAAGATGATGAGAAGTGACTTTCAGTGGCCGAAGAAGCCATAAAGATGAATAAATCACTTTTTAGAGGTAAAATGGTTAATTAATTAATTAATTAAGTGATTTAATCAAGGAATAATAAAATAAAGTAAAAGTCACTTGGAGGGAAAAGGTCAACAACGAATTAGGGTTTTGGGAAGCTATAAAGGAAGGGTAAAGCAACCTAATTCACATTATGTAAATTTTTAATTGTCATTGAGGAGAGAGGCGCATCTCAGGAGAGATAGTTCAGTGGATTCCATGAGGAAGACACCAGTTGGCTGATTTTGGTGTTGAGGGACACACCCTAGTCACCGGGAAGATCACACAGGTCTTCCATCATTCTTCAACAACAATTACACAGGTTCCAACAACAAGGGCACACTTATTCAGGGTGAGGGCACAACTTCTGAGGAGGTTCAGTGGATCGACTTGTCCCTTTCAGGGAGAGTTCAAAGATTCCCCTCCGACCCAGTTGAGAGGAAGGGAAGGCACATCTTTTGCCTGGTTCCTTGTCAGATTTCGACGGATGAATCATCTGGGGCGCACTTTCCAGACATTGGGAGTGCGACACTTGGGGAGGATACATTCGGGGTTCCCAGGACTGTGAGGCAGAGCAGGGCACATTGTTTGGGATAGTTTCTAGGCATTTTCGAGAGGTATAGCCACCGGGGCGAACTTTCCAGACTTCTAGTAGTTGCCGTATGAGCTGGCATATCCGCAACAGTTCTTCATCTCATCCATTGCATTCCACAACATTCTTCGGGTATCGTATTATTGTTTTAGTTTCTTTTGTATTCCGGCTCAGATCCTTTTGTCATTGATCTAGCCGAGTGATTCATTTTATTCAGCCGCATTCGACATTTGTACTCCACGGAGATTTCATAATATAAGCTTTGCAGTCTTTTGTAACCATTATTATTTGAATGCTCATTTATATGCTGTAAACAATTAATCCTACACACACATTAGCAGAGTTTCCTAGACTAGCCAAGTCACGAACATTACACTTTCCGAGAGACTTAGATCTTCCCTTAGACTTAGATCTCCCACTTACTTGAGGACTTCGATCTATTTCTTCCTGGGAGCATCCTCTTGCAAATAATGCATCTGTGCCCTGTCCTTCCATCTCATCTCCTCCGATAACAAGGATGAGACCACTTCATCAAACTTCAAGGCATTTGTATTACTACCTATGACCACAACCAGACTATCCCACGAATTTGGTAAAGAGTACAGTAAATTGATACACTTATCTTCATCTGAAATTTTAATCTCAACAGATACTAACTGACTTACCACAGTATTGAAGGCTTTCAAATGCTCTGCCATCGAGTCTCCATCTCTCATCCTCAAGTTATACAGCTTCTTTCTCAGGAATAGTTTATTTACTAGGGACTTAGACTAATACAACTTCCCCAACTTATCCCATAATTCTTTGGCTGTAGCTTCCTCTGACACATTCAGTAATATTGAATCTGAGAGAGTCGGATTGTGCTCTTCGCCTTCCTATCCAACTTTTTCCAGTCATCTGCTGAAGTTCTTGTAGGTGCAGTCCCTGGATCTACTGCTATCCACTGATCTCTGTCCATCAACAGATCTTCCACAGCTCAAAACTTTGCCCATTAAACTTCTCGATCTCCATTTTCGAATTGCTCGCCATTTCTTTTCACCTGAAAAATCAATACAACAGATCTCCTACTGTAACAAGGCTTATCACAGTCCCGAGCCAAACCCTTGACCACAAAGGCGTCCCCCTGAAGCCAACAAAGCTCTGATACCAAATGTAGATTTTAACCTTGTACAATATTTTATTGCAAGCAAATTTTCAATAAAAAAACATAAAAGATACAATGGAAAATACACACATTACATAGAGATTTTTCTCCTGGAAACCCAAACTGGGAAAACCAACATATTCTATATTCATTCATAGTGATACATTGTTTACAATACAATATACATATAGGAGCCAATGACATCCAAAACCCTAACCCAATGACTTGGATTAGTCAACAACCCTAATTCCTTAATCGGAAATAGAAAACCATTGGCAAAAACCATGTGCCAAAAACCCGCCCAACAATGGACATGAAAATCAAGGCGACACAAAAAACGAGGCAAAAATACGACACGTTTTCCGAGGCAACAAACCTCCTTGCACCCGACAAAGAATATAACACATACCCAACACTCTGTTTATACAAATCCTACCAAAAGTGTTTGTCCACTTAATTTTAGGGTAAACCACAAAGTAAGGGGTCAACAACCCTTACTTCGCCCCTTTACAAAAGTAATTTGACTGTAATTCAAATTTAAATTTAAAAAATGCACATAAAGAAACCCTAATGTGATGTCATCCCTCCAAAGGATGACATTTTGGCACTTCTTGCAAATCGTTGGAGTGGAGAAAGGAAGTCTATGGGCCTTCTAGGGCCTCCCTCTCATGCGTTAGGTCTTCCTCTTCCAAGCCAAGCCTAGCCTTCTCCCATCAACACATGCCAAGTGTCAAGCATCAACAATAGCACCACCATGACGTTTTAGCCTCAAGAGCAAATCGTTGCACTGGCTAAGGGCTGGGTTATGTCCTCCATGGTATCTCCTCAGGCCTCCAAAGGCTAGCATTGTTGTCTGGTATGTGGGCCATGGTATCCAATCCATGCGTTTCAAGCCCCAAGGAAACCTAAGATAGGTTTTTTCTTACAAATCTGTCCACCAACTGGGTCTTGCCAAGACAATGAATGCGCCCTCCAAGCATCTCAAGTCAAATGCATCATGATAAATAAATCAAATCAATAAAAGAGCCATCTAAGCATGTACATCCAAACAACCTCATCAAAATAAACAAGTGCTTAAAGACCCTATGCAATTTGCCAAGTTTAGAAATGGGAGGGTTGACAAGTGACCTATTGGGTGAATCGTACTTCAAGTTTAGGAGTGTTTCCCAAGTGGACCCCTCCCTAAGACATGTGGATGAAGTGACATGGATGGGGGCAAGACTCTTGGGCATGGGGTTCATGGCATACAAGGGATTGTAGTATCTCATTTATGGGTGCCTTTGTAGAGAGTGTGCTGCACCTTCGTTTTCAATGCAACCTTTTTCCAAGCCCATTTATTGCCTTTGTCTTTTTAAGATATTTCCAAGTTGAAGCCAAGGTGGGGCTTTTACCTAAGCATGAAAAACAGTGCCCGCCTTGACTCTACTTTGGTCACATAATGCTTCCCCAAGTTGAAGTCATGTGTGGGGCTTCTACCTAAGCATGAAAAACAATGCCCACACATGCTCTACCTTGGTTGGTATTTTGTATTAGTTATTTTTCACAGGTCCCATTAGTTTCTTACGAGAGACATTTCATTGTCCTCGAGATCCTTGGGAGAGCATCTAGAAGGTTCATTATTGACTTTTATCTTTTGCTAGCTACAAGCCTCTAGGCCTTCAACCCCTTCTTCCCATGAAATGAGGGACAATCCCTTCTTGGGTCAGTACACCCGAAAATCCCAAAAGGTAAGGAGATGAGGGGATGAAGTGTGGAAAGTGACAAGTATGGTCTCGTCAAGAGGACCTCCCAGTAACAAACCTATCCCTAAGGGTGACCCACTTACTAGGGCGCATTGTCAACCACCAAGGTGAAACATGGAAAAGAGCATAATTTCCAAGCAGACGTTACATAATCAAAAGCAGTTTAAAATGTAACAAACTCAAATGCCTCAAATATTGAAATGAAACTCACCATAATACCTAGCTTGTACCCCATGGAGCAAGACCCAATGTCTTTAGGAAGCCAGCCAATGTGGTGGATATCCTCATGATGAACCTGGAACTGTGGCGGCGAGGTGGGTCTCTGTCTGTGCAAGTGGACACTACTGGTCGAGCTGTCTCTCAGTACTCCATGTCTGCAACCAGAGGGCCTCGAGACATCATCTCCTTAGTTATCTGTAGGAACTGGGGATAACACTCTCAGTTTCGGTAATGGAGGATAGTGGATACACCATCTCATTCCAAGATGGTCGGGTTATTATTCGGTCGAAAGGATTTGACATAGACTCGGTTCGAATTCTTGGTGTTAGAAGGGCAAGGTATACAAGTTGTAGCGAAAGCTTGTAGGTGGGTCCAAGGGGATCTTGGATCATGGATCAATGTAAGTGATAGAGGAGGAGGAGCAGGAGGCTTCGAAGGGTGAGTAGAGTTCACAGACTTCTAGTGTGAGGAGTCAACCTTCAGATGGGAAGAGGGAGTTAGCCTCTTCCAGTTCTGTCATGAGACCTAGTTGGTATGAACTGACATTGATGGATGCTCAGGAGAATGAGGAGAATGAGATGACATGTATAGACAGGGAGAACATGCCTCCAAAGAAGTGTCCATACTTCAGGGAACTAATGTGTAGTGTCATCGATGTTGAGACTTCCAATGTTCAGGTAGCAGTTGACCAACAGGGTTGGAGGGATGTCGGTGTGCAAGATGATGTGTGCGACATTGTGCTAGGGTTGGAGGGAGAACCAGTTCCAGGTGTCTCTTTGAGAAGTACCTTCCTTGCTAAGAGGGAGTTTTGATGTTTGTAGCACCAGACAGGGACTTCCACATTGGTTTTGTGTCTAACACGTGGAAGTCATCCTTAATGCATTTCAGGACTTAGGAGATTCACTTTAATAAAATGATTATTAAAGTGAATGTACTTTTGTAATTAATGGAGCTTAATTTAAGTCAAATCCCTAAGTATTTGGCATTAGTGAGTTAAATTAAATCCTAGCCATTAGATCATAAAGTGAAGATGAGATCTAATCTCAACCATTGATCACTTTGGAGATCTAGAGTTTTGGATTTAGGGTAAACTCAAGATTATAAAAGGAAGCCTAAGTGAGAGGAGGAGACACACATAGAGTGAGATAGTGAGATCTCATTGATTGGGTGGAAAAGGACTTCCATCCAAGTGTGCAAGGGCAGGGTCCGAGGAAAGGAGCAATGGGGCAACAAAGGAAGTAGCAGCCAACAAGATTGAAAGACAGATCTTGAGGTGTGTTAGGCTAGGTTATTTGATGTTTTGTATCTTCCTCAGGTGGGCCATTATCCTAGGATAGGAGTCCAATTTTTATCTTAATATTATTCAGTAAAATCTACTTAATAAGTTTATTACAACAAGGGTTTGCTAGGAAGTAAATTGCCTGGTGCTGGGTTGTTGAAATTTAACAAAAATTAAAATCATAGTAGTAGGAAAACTGGGGTTGAGATAGAACCTTCCTACATGAATAGGACGATGTAGCATCTTGTTCCATCATTCATCAATCAAATGCCAGATCATTCTACCTCTAGTATCCCTTATCACCCTTGTCCAATAAGAACAGATAAAGTCTTTGGCCCTATCGATGGCCTCATACAAGTAGTCCACTGTAGGCTTATCAACATCAACCAAGCAAAGAACCTTTACCAAAGGTTTTCTAACTTTACAAGCCTTCTCTTTTCGTTCCCAAAAAGATTCTCAGGAAACTAGTTTAGCAATAGCTCGTAATTCCTGTTTCTTGCTAAATGGACTAGCATACAACTCATCATAAATAAACATTCTCTTCACCTCCAACATACAATAAAAGATGGATTGAAGAGAAATGAAGCTCGTAGCAAAATGTGGGATGGAAGGATGCTCCAACTCTTTGTTTTCTCTAAATTTCCTCATGAGGCTAAGAACTAAGGCATGATTGTATATTAATTTGGTGACGTTCTTAGCTAATTCAATCACCTCCCTAATAAAGTAAATTTTTCCAATATCCTTGAGCATCAAATTATTGCAAGGGAGGCACATGGAGTCCAAGACAATGTAGGGTGCCTCTCCATTAACATTTTTTCGCTTGCCACATAAATAGCAGTGTTATCCGTTGCCATTTGCACAACATGTTGCACATCTATATCCCAAATTTTTCCATCAACTCACATAACAATGTGGCATCTTTGCCATGGGCAGATGCATCAAAATACTTGTTAAAGATTGTTCCCCTAGGACAATTAACAAAGCAATTGTGGAGGGTCCTACCTTTCCTATTAGTCCAATCTTTAGACATAGCCGTGCATCTAGTGGGTTTCGATAATTATTTCAGCTCCTCTAGTCTAGTATTTATATCTGTCTTTTTCTTTAGAAGGATTGTTCCCCTTAACTCATCATAAGTAGAGCCCTTATATCTTGGACCAACAACAACAACAACAACCCACATTGACTAGTAGAGCAATTTGTTCTTGGAAATTCTAAAGGGTATGTCGGTCCATAGGAAACCTTTGCCCACAATCCTATTTGCTTCTTCCTTCTCCTTTTTTAAGAATTGATTTGATCAAAGCTTGTGCCCCAGCTCCTGTTTTGGAAATAAAAAAAGGTGACATGGTTCTTGTGGGAGGCTCATCAACCAAGCCCTTCTGACTTCCCCCTCTACTTGATATGCTTGTAGTTCTTGCTATTCCAACCACACCAAGTTCGAGTTGAATGACATCTTTTTCTTCCTTCTTCTTCGCAACTTTGTGAATCACTACAACAACTTGTTATTGGATTTTTGGGACACATTCGAATAGAGGTCAACTTCATGCCCGTGATTCTTGCAAGGTGGTATTTTAAATTGTTAATCCTTCTGAAAGTAAGCTTTACTCAAATATTTCAATTCAACTTTTGACTATTTGTCCCCTCAAAAGGTTCTCCACATTCCCAAAATCGATCCAAAGGCTTTGACATGTTGGTGGGTGATTGATGAAACGTAGGGCAAAAAAATGAAAACAATGCAAAACTTGAAGGAAAATTAAGAAACAAGAGACACACACCATGCACATTGCAAACCCTTGCATAAATCTTGAAGAAAAAAACTTCAAGAGAACATGAAATTTTCAACACACTTGGGAATCTGAAAATAGCCAATGAAAATTGATGCTCAATCCATGGAAGATTTATTGATGGTAATAAAAATCCAAGTTTGCCTCTCTGATATTTGCTGGAATGTAATGTTCCCCTCTCCTTGACAAGAACATTAAGGACTTAGTAGTCTAGTCACCCCTCTATACTATAGTCCCATGGGTGAAAGGGGGTTTGGAGGTGCTAAAATGTCACTGAGGAACTTAATGTTATATTATTGAAGTGACTTTGATAAAGCAGAAAAAAGGTTATTTCACTTAAGGAGAAAACAAAGTAATAAGCTTAGAAAAGACAATAAAGTAACTCAACTGGAAATTAGAAGATGGAGGTATAAAATAAAGAGGAGGGCGCCTCAATCATTATTCATGTCATTTTCTCTATTTGCTTCTTGAGCTATGCAACTTACGTTTTGAGGGTTTTGAGTAAACAAACCCTAGAGTCGAGCAAGGAGGTGAAAGATCCCTCTGTCCCTGGTCCAAGCTTGGCCAAGGAGGTGAAATATTCCTCCCTCACCATTCTATTCAGCTAAAAGTTTGGTTTCTACAGTGGAAGAAGAGTCAGGGCGTAGAGCTTGAGATTTTCTACAGAGGGGGTGCATTGTGGAGGAGAAAACAATTCGATTTGGCCAAGGAAAGATAGATTTGAAGCCAAGGTCATTCCAAGAGGGTTCTACAACACCCAATCGCCTTTTCTCATCGGTCTTCGGGGGATTTAAGCCTCATATCAATTTATTCTTACATTGGGTGAATCTCTGAAGGAGGGCGCACTGTAATAGTGGATCCATTGAGTTTTAGGGGTCATATCTCTCAGTAAAGCTGAGAAACTCTTCATTGGTGTTTGGAATTCCCCAATCTATAGATCTATAGCATTATACAGGAGGTTGAGGGTCAAATTTGAAGAGGCCGAAATCTTGAGGGTTTCTACAGTCCAGAGGAGCGCAACTCTGCCAGGTTCAGTGTTGGATCTAGAAGAAGGGAAAGAAATTGATCTTGTCTTCTTGCATGCAGTCATTGAGAGTCTAGGAAGGCTCCATACTATCTATTGCAACATATGTTGGAGGAATCTTCAGTCACAACACTTGTATCTTTTATATTTCTCCCAGATCTGTGTATCTTTTGTTGGAGGTCAGCATATTTACTAAATAAGGTCAGATCTGAAGTTTGTGACTATCTTCTTGTATACACTGTTAGCATCTTGTTATTGTTGTTTTGTTGTTCCAATTTCCATCGTTATATGCTGTGAAAACTTGTTAATCCACTCCATGCACAAATCTGAAGGATAACCTGCAAAACATTTGATAAACACAAAGCAAACAAACAAACTTAAAACACCAAGTTCCTAGCAATCTTGCTTTGGAACATTACAGTGGTATCAAAGCGAATTCCTTCGCCAGCCTGTGATAAAACACTGATGACCCGGAGGAGAGGTCGTGGGGGACAACCTGTATCAGGTATTCCTGAAGAAGAAGAGCTAGAACTCAGTATGGGGGAAACTCATGAGACAGAAAATGCAACATTAGAAGAGGCAACTTTCTTGGCCGAAAGTGTGATTCAAACAATGAATGATGCACTACAAAACAACCAAGTTATCATGTAGCGCATCCTAGAGGAGATGCAGAATCATTTATCCTTGCGGTAGGTAGAACTCAAACTATCCTTTGCAAACTTCCAAAGAGGACAGGACAAAATGATAGACTTAATGGAGGACCAAAGCAAACACTAGGGTATTCTTTCTCAGTATTTGATGGAGCAAAGACATGGTAAAGATCCACCCCTATTTGGTGGAAATGATGATGCTAGTGGGTCTCATGGGGGAAATGGGAATCATGAGGAGTCCATACATAAAGGCCATGCAAAAGGGCATAGACCAAATGAAGGTATATCAACCCAATCTCAGACAACTAGCAGATCTACTCCTAGATTGTACATGCCTACCTTTTTGGATGCACAACGAATGGACACTAATACCTTGAATCATGAGAGCCTAGGGGATGAAAGGGAGACTGCAGAAAGGGAGTACAATGCAATGAGCATGGGATTCAGGAGACAGTTTTCCATGGGGGAGTATTTCCACATCAAGATGAAAAGAAAATCCAAGGATGGTTATAGAAGCGACAATGAGCTAGGGTGCAAGGCAGGAAGAATGGAGTTGCCAACCTTTGATGGATGTAATCAAATCTCATCCACAACATGGGTGCAAAAGATGGATGCTTATCTCCAATTGATTGCCATGGAGGAAGGAAATGCCATCAAGTTTGCAACATTGTACTTGATGGGCAAGGCGCATGATTGGTGGTTTCATGGGATGACCACCTTGGGACACGAGCATGTCACTTCTTATCGTGACTTCACTCAGAGACAAATTGACAGGTTTGGCAGAGAGGATCCAGAACTTCATTTCGGGGAGCTCACACAGATTAGGCAAATAGGATCAACTGAAGCCTTTATTGAGGAGTTTCAGAGAGTGTCGGTTATGGTTTATGATGTGTCAGAATCAAGATTACTAATGATGTATATAGAAGGATTGATTGAAGCTGTGCGAGGATGGGTTAAGTCTTTTAAGCCTATAACCTTACAGGATGCCATTGAGCGCACCAGAGATCTAGTTGGGGTAGCTAACAAAAATAAAGTTCACACCTAGACCTCCAATCATTCCAAGGGGCCGAGATACTAAACATATGGACAAAGGCAAAGGGAAGTTGGATGAAGCCATAAGAAGAGAGTTAAGAAGGAAGCAACTATGCTTCACCTGCAAAGAACTATGGTAGCCAGGTCATAGGTGTTGATGATTGCAGCTTCATGAGACATTCTCCAGATCATACTCCTCTGGACTGAGTTGAGATGATGTGTGTGGTCTCTTGTCGTGCTCCTCTGGACTGAGTTGAGATGAAGTGTGTGGTCTCTTGTCGTGCTCCTCTGGACTGAGTTGAGATGACTTGAGATGGTCTCCTGTCGGACTCCTATGGACTTTGTTGAGTCAACTTGAGATGGCTCTCCTGATCATACTCCTATGGATTTAGTTGAGTTAATCTGTTGAGAGTGACCTCCCTATGGTTAAGCACATGTGGACTTGTCCCTAGTGGTAGAGCACTAGAGGATGTGTGGGAGATCCCTTGCTATATTGTCTAAGAGTAAGATTATTGTGAAACCCTAATTTTGTATTGTGAAGGGTACAAGTCGGCCTCACCATGTAAAGATAATTAATATTGTGTAAAAGATTAATTATATTATTGAGTTGTACAAGTCGGCCCTATTGTGCCAATAGACACATCTATTGATGAGTTAGGTTATGTATTTATAGGAGAGATACATCCCCATTGTGGATCATATCTCATTCTCACATAACACATTGTGGAGAGCTGTAATTTGGTGCGCACTTCTCTCCTGCACAATCCTTCTTGGTCATAGAGCACCCTCTTGTGTGCGCTAGGGTTTGTGGTGAAAGGGTGATCTTCTCTTGACTCTATAGCAAAGGATTGCTGGGTTTTTCCCTTGTTTGAGAAAGGATTTCCTAGGATAACTTCTTCTGTCTTGTGCATGGTTATTCTTCTTTTGATCTTGGTTACTGCAACTATTGTATATTGTATTATTGCATTGTTTATGGTTCAAGTTCATGCTAGCAGCTATTGTATATTGTATTGTTGCATTGTTTATGATTCAAGTTTATGCTAAATTGAAAAGAAACTACGTGTGCTTGAGCTAAGCATTAAAATTTCAACATGGTATCAGAGCAGTGTTCCTGAAGAGCCATTGCACAAGCTACTCCAACACTTTTCAAGCTAGCCGTCACCTTCTTGTTGCAACTGCGAAAACGACCCCTTCCATTTTCCTTGTCATGCTAGTTTTAGCACTTTCCCCTTGAATGTTGGGCCTAATTTTTGCACAGGTAGGTACGGCCTAGTCCAACGCATCACCTGCAACTCTCAGATTGAAATTTGAAGAAGTGTGGATTTTCGGCCTTAGGGTCTCTAGGGTTTCTGTAGATTTCGGCCTCTAGGGTTTCTACAGGTCATTGAGGAATTTTGTAGCTCACTGGGGTTCTTTTGACTCTCCAAGGCTTATTGTTGGCAATCATAAGACCAACGAAACCTAGGGTTTGTGGCCTGGCCTAGCCGTCAGATTTTTGAAGCTAGGGTTTCTAGCCTAGCCGTTAGGGTTTATGAAGAATCTGCAAGCCATGAGGAACAAAACATTGGTGGAAGATAGGCTTGATGGGTCAAGCAACTTCAGCTCCTGGAAGTCAAGATTACGCATCACTCTAGAAGAGAGTGACCTATTGAGATTGATAGAAGGAACTCTACCAACAACAACAAACAATGAAGATAAAGTTGAATGGAAGACATATGATACAATAAGGCACTATATGTACCTGGGATGAAAAGGAACCTTGTCTCTGTTTCTGTCTTAGAGGATAAAGGCTACAAGGTTGTTTTCTCTGAAGGAAAAGTTCTTGCATGGTACAAGAACTCACACATGGATTCTTCCTGGGTGATTGGTGTTCGAGAAAACAAGTTTGTACAGATTGACTGTCCGACCAGTTCAGGTCTTGTTAGATGATACTATCAGCTTGAGTGAGCTATGGCATAGGAGACTTGCTCATTTACATTATAGAGCCGTTCCCGCTCTAGGGAAGATGGTGACGAGACTTCCAGAGATACATATCGAGCATGCTGGCGTTTGTAGAGGTTGTGCTCTTGGCAAGAATGTCAAGGGGTCCTTTTTGAGCAGTGACAGTAGATCCAAGGGGATCTTGGACTTGATAGATACAAATGTTTGTGGACCCATGACTGTTGCTTCCTTGAGCGGATATTTGTACTATGTGCTCTTCATCGATGATCACTCTCGGAAGACATGGATTTACTTCTTGAAGACCAAGGATGGAGTCCTTGCAAGATTTCAAAAGTTTAAAGCTCAGGTTGAGAACCTGATCGGGAGGAAGATCAAGTTGCTGAGATCAAATAATGGAGGAGAGTACACCTCTAGGGATTTCTGTATTGAGGCAGGGATCAAGAGGGAGAACACCGTTCCTTATAACCCTCAATAGAATGGGGTTGCAGATAGGAAGAATAGATCCATTGTTGAGGCAACCAAATCGATGATACATGATCAGAGTCTACCTATGATTCTGTGGGCAGAGGCATGCATGACAACTGTGTACGTTCAAAATAGGAGTCCTCATAAGATTCTGAAGAACACGACTCCCGAAGAAGATTTCACTGGAGTGAAGCCTGAGGTTGGACACTCCAGGATATTTGGGTGTCCAGTATACTTTCATGTACCCAAGGAAAAAAGGACCAAGCTAGACCCTTCAGGCAGAAACGATACATTTGTGGGGTACAGTGAATCTTCGAAGGCATACCGAAAATCTCATATGGAGATTGACAACGAGAAGAAAGAAGAGACAATACCCTCTCCCCCTTCAGCAGTTCAGAGGGAGACAGTTATTGATCCAGTTGATCCCGTAGCTCCAGTTGATGTTCCCAGAGACATTGCCGTAGGCCAAAAGAGGCCTGCATGAGCTCGACAGACTCTTCAGGAGGCAGAGGGACATGCAGCTCCTCGTGGTACATTCCGAGAGAGCAAGAGACCACAAAGATTTTCGAGCTTTGTTTTAGCTATGAGCCACATCATTGATACTGAGCCTTCTTGTCATGGAGAAGCAGCAGGTCAGCAGGTTTGGCAAGATGCCATGACTGAAGAGTATCAGTCCATCATGAAGAATGATGTGTGGGATATTGTTCTGAGACCGAAAGGGAAGTCTGTAGTGACTTCCAAGTGGATCTATAAGATCAAACATGCAGCTGATGGAAGTGTCGAGAAGTACAAAGCGAGATTTGTGGCTAGAGGATTCTCTCAGGTGGAGGGAATAGATTATGAGGAGACATTTGCTCCTGTTGCCCGATACACTTCCATCCATACGATTATTGCCCTTGCAACATCCATGGGTTGGAGACTACATCAGATGGATGTGAAGACAACCTTTCTCAATGGAGAAATTGAGGAAGAAGTTTACATCGAGCAGCCAGATGGATTTGTGATACATGAGAAGGAGTCTCATGTGTGCAGGTTGAAGAAAGCCCTGTATGGACTAAAGCAGGCACCTTGTGCATGGTATGAGAAGATTGATGGATACTTGATGAGTTTGGGCTTCAACAAGAGTGTTGTTGATCCCAACCTATACTACAACATTGTTGGTGACGAGTGCCTGATTTTGGTCCTATATGTTGATGACTTATTCCTCACCGGTTTAGAAAGCCTTATTGTTGAATGCAAGCGTGCATTGGATTCTAAATACGAGATGAAGGACCTGTTTCCGTCCTAATACACACTTGCAAACATGAGCAAAGTCCAACTCACTTAGTGTGTCCTTGGAGGCACAATGCCTAGGTTCACAGTCCACACTGTCACCTTGACTGGAACCTCTTCCTTCTAGGCTTACTCCTGGGGAAGCCAAGGGGGGTAGACCCTAGTTACTAGATGTGATTTAACGTTTATGTTCTAGGAGTTGGTTTTAATTTGTTAGAGGTTTGGGGGGAATACTAACCTATGATGCTAAGGCAACAAATGCAAGATGCAAGATCAATAAAATGTCAAGCAAAGCCTTTTTCCTAAGTCAACTAAGACTAGTGCCTAGAGATTGGGCAAGGGGTCAACTATGTTTGAGGGTGTTGAATTACAAAACGATTACAAGATTACAAGATTGCAACTATTCCACAACAAGAATATACAAGTATCTACAATAATAAATAAGAAATGTTACAACAGTTATACAAGCGATACACAACATACAAATAGACAAGATTAACAAGTGCTTAAATGTGATAATCCAAAAGATATCAAAACATTGAGGTCATTCACATAAAGCCAGGCATGCCCCAATAACACTTATTCTATTGGATTGCTTTTCAATGGCAACCACTAAAGCACTCAAGACTCAACAAGATGATGCCTCCAAATGGGATGAGCAACTTCATCTTGAATCACACCACAAAGAGCATAAATTGAAAGATATAGAATACTTGGAAAATAAATGCTCAACCAAACTCAAAAGATTTAACACTTAGATAATCAAACCACAAGATTGCATAACAGATTGAAAGATAAATGTGTGCTTGCAATGTAGATTAAACAACCATAAGATATACCCAAGTAAAGATTATCTAGAAGACTAAGTGGTTAAGAGTTGCTTAAAGATTTGATAAATTTTATTTACCCTCCTAACTAAGTGTCAAACCTTACTCCTCCTCCTCCTGTTGCCAAATAAGTGCCGGATGCTCAAGATAGTAAGGCAACGAGGCCCACCCTAGCTTTCACGGTCAACCCTAAAGTAAGAGTACTTCCCGGAAATGACACATCCCATGTGCCGTGAGACAGTCCCCTGCCTACACCTTCTGTTGTTTTCCTCAAACCCGTTTTAGATGGTGAAGATGGTGGAATTAGGTGTCCTAGTTGGTGTAAAGTGTTATTATGACTTAGGACTAAGTGTTAAGATGTGTTATGAGTGTTTTAGATAAGTTTTAGGTGCCCAAAATTAACGAATTATGCTGAAAACCGAAACTGTAAATGACTGCTGTGAATGTGTTATAACTTATGAAATTGCAGCATGTAAACACATATGAACTCATAAATAGAAGCTGAAAAATAGAGACATTCACATCATCATTTGATAACCCATAACATGTGCAAGATATATGAAAAAAGATGCTATGGAAAAGGCAAGAACAACTTGCCAATAATTGCAACAAAATATAAGATTATCACTACTTAGCTATGTGTTTATTGCATGAGAGAAATGTGCCAAGTAAAGATAGAAGCTTGCTGAAAGAACATGTGTGTTCCAAAACCATGTAATGCCCAAGAGTGCTTGCAAACTTAAGTAAAACTTGAGAGGGAAGATGCTTGCCAAAATGTAAGAAACTACTTTAAGACATCATTATCCATGTACATGTATATTGTATTTAGAGATGTTACTATGGAAAAAGATGTGAGAGACTTAAAGCAAGTAAAAGAAACTATACCTTAAAGGCTTAAACTAAGATGAACACATGTGAGATATCTATCCTAGAATATTTTACCCATGTAAACAATCATAAGCATCAACACATGTTACCATCCTAGCCATACAATTTTGGGGGTTACTCTCCCAAGGTGTAGGCAATTATTATGCAAAACTTGGAAAAAATGAGCAAACCACTCACAATGGCACAAGGTGGAGGCAAGCCTACCAATGTTGTGCCAAAGAGGGTTGTTAATGAAACTAAACAATTATTATTAGAGCAAACTAGCCACACAACCTTGTCCTAATGAGAAGTGGGGCAAGAAATAAATAATGCTAAAAAAATCTATCTTCTAGCCCAACAATTTTGGGGGGTTGGCTGAGCCAATCACTCTCCCAAGGTGTAGGCACTAACTAATTACAGAAAATAAATTACAATGGCTGAAATGAAAGAAAAGAATGCAAGCCTCAAGGGAACTTCTCGGGGGCTTGCTACAACACTAGAAATGGATGAGAGAAAAGAGAGACTTGTTACCCACAAAGGTTGATCTTTTGATGTGTTGTGTGGGTGAATTTCAACAACATATCCCCTTGTTTCTGGTAAGAACCTGCAAAAACCAGCAAGCAAATGCTTGCTGGAAATGCTGCACAATACAACAAAGTTAAGAAAAATTTATGTTTTTTACGCAGAATTTTTTCACATGGAATCTTCAAATGAAATGTAAAAATATATGACCTATCTAAGATGGTTATTAAACTGAAATATAAGTTAAATGAGTGCAGAAATATAGGACTAAGTAAACTAGGAGTTTGAGAAGGCTTTGAGGGAAGACTCCTTCTCGAGGTTTTCCCAACAATCCCTTGAAGTGAACCTGCAAAACTCAAGACAAAATGTGAAGCATGGAAGTAGATAATATGTATGGATAAACTAACAATCTGAAATACTTCACATCATCTAGCTATCCCACAGATATAAACCAGCAAGAGTACTCTTTGCTAATCTACCCTAGCAAACTACTTTTCCAAAGATCTACTCAATACTACACAAGAAACTCAAACACCACAATATCACCTCATATGAAAGAATGCAACCAGAATACTCTTGGTGATTCAAAATCCTCCAAAGCTTTATTAATCCAATGGGAGAGTGTTGCAGCAACAAGTTGCTCCAAGACTCTCAAGAGCAAATGGGATGGAAGCAAGAGGCAAAGAGCAAGAGAGACGGGGAGAAATTTCAGTAGAGTAACACTAGCTCAAAGATTGGTGAAGAAATGAGTGAAGAGAGGCTCTATTTATGCTTGGAGAGACAAACTCATCCCTCTTGGATGAGATCCAAGTGTCAAATACCAAGCAAGGGAGAGAATCTCAAGGAGGGGGGCGCACCACTTAGGGTTTGGGTGAGGATTGATGAGTTGGATGAGTGATTTGGCATGTGGGGACAAGCAATGGGTGAGGTGGTAGGCTAGGAAAGGCGCACTACCCATTGGAGGGGCCCACAAATCAATTAAATGGAGTTTCAATGGTTTTCATGTGAGGGGGGGTGCAAATTCCCCTAGGGGGCGTGGGTATTTAGTGAGTGGGTTGTGTAAGGGGGTGTGTAAAGGTTAGGGAGTGGGTTGGGTAGGTTAGGGAACATCTCTCATGCCTTTATCCACTTTACTTCACCCCATTAACTCAAAAATTACAAAAAATGACATTTCGGCAATGTCATACTTAGCAATTAAAATTGCTGTTTTAACTGACTGACACTCCGGGTGGACAAATGCCTAGCAAAACTTGTCCAACTGAGTTGAAACTTGGCCCAAGGGTGTAGGGGGTGCCTTTCCATTTCTTTTGAGCACAAGTACCCCTATCAAAAACCCAAAGGCCTAGTTTTTACAATAATTGCTCAAAAACAATTAATTAATTAAATAATTAAAATCCCAACCGTAGGAAAATTAATTTAAAAAAACCTATCTAGACTCGACGGAATTCTGCGAATATGATGTCTTGCATGGTCATTTACATCATTCATAAACAATAGCTACCAGAGAATGAGACCATTAGAACGCTGTTCACCACTTTGGAGGAATTATTGCAGGTGAGGGAAAAACTCAAGGGAAATCAACCAGGCTGAAAAGCCCAATTGATAACCTGAGGATAAAAAACCCTCGGTGAAAAGAACTCTCCCAATGAAAACATCCCAAGGTACCTGACCTAACTATGATCCATGCAGACCTATTACATTATTAACCCACGTAGGGGTGCGGAAATTCCGTTTACAAAAATTTGTGCTGGAGGCATAAATTGCCCAATAGAACCAAACTGTCTTCGACATATTTGCATCTGATGATGCATATCTTCATGGCACATGGAGTTGACCCCCTAGTTGAATAGGCGGTCAACAGAACCTTGGTATGATGCACTACTTCTTGGGACTAGAAGTGTGGAAGAGGACTGATGAGATTCTCCCGAGTCAGGGGAAATAAACAATTGAGATATTGAAGAAATTCGGGATGACAGACTGCAAGCCCATGGCTACACCAATGGTGATGGATCTGAAGAAACTGAGCGAGACTTCTTTCGATTCAGGCGAGATTGATCGACATCTTTATAGACAGCTGATTGGATCATTGATGTATCTGGTTATCACCAAACTTGATATATGCTATGTAGTGAATGTACTCAGTTAGTTTATGAGTCAGTCGAGACAGACACATTGGATAACAACGAAGCGTGTGTTGAGATACTTACGAGGCACAGTTGGTTATGGATTGAGATATACCTCTGGTGTAGACATGAGATTGCAGGGATATGCCGATGCAGATTGGGCAGGGAGCGCAGTGGACCGGAAGAGTACCTCCGGTTGTTGTTTTACTTTGGGATCTGCCATGGTTTCCTGGTGCAGCAGGAAACAGACTTCTGTGGCTTTGAGTATTGCAGAAGCAGAGTACATTGCATTATGTGTGGCAGTCCGCGAAGCAGTGTGGCTTCGCAAGCTTCTTGTAGACTTATTTGGACATGAGATGGATTCCACCGTTATCCATTGTGATAACCAGAGCTATGTGAAGCTCTCAGAGAATCCCGTGTTTCACGATAAATCGAAACACATTGAGATCAAATACCGTTACATCAGAGATATGGTGCAGAGGAAAGCAGTACATCTGCAGTACCTTTCTACACACGAGCAGGTTGCAGATATCTTCACCAAACCGCTTGCCAGGATGAAGTTCGAGTACTTCCGTGAGAGACTTGGCCTGGTGGAGAATGCCTCCCTAGCTGAGAGGGAGTGTTGATGATTGCAGCTTCATGAGATATTCTCCAGATCGTACTCCTTTGGATTGAGTTGAGATGATCTGTGAGAATGCCCATATGATGGGTGAGTCATACTCCTTTGGACTGAGTTGAGATGACGTGTGTGGTCTCTTGTCGTGCTCCTTTGGACTGAGTTGAGATGACTTGAGATGGTCTTCTGTCAGACTCCTATGGACTCAGTTGAGTCGACTTAAGATGGCTCTCCAGATCGTACTCCTATGGATTTAGTTGAGTTAATCTGTTGAGAGTGACGTCCTTGTGGTTGAGCACATGTGGACTTGTCCCTAGTGGCAGAGCATTAGAGGATGTGTGGGAGATCCCTTGCTATATTGTCTAAGAGTAAGATTATTGTGAAACCCTAATTTTGTATTGTGAAGGGTTCAAGTCGGCCCCACCATGTAAAGATAATTAATATTGTGTAAAAGATTAATTATATTATTGAGTTGTACAAGTCAGCCCTTTTGTGCCAATAGACATATCTATTGATGAGTTAGGTTATGTATTTATAGGAGAGATGCATCCCCATTGTGGATCATATCTCATTCTCACATAACACATTGTGGAGAGCTGTAATTTGGTGCGCACTTCTCTCCTGCGCAATCTTTCTTGGTCATAGAGCATCCTCTTGTGTGCGCTAGGGTTTGTGGTGAAAGGTTGATCTTCTCTTGATTCTATAGCAAAGGATTGCTGGGTTTTTCCCTTGTTTGAGAAGGGTTTTCCCAGGATAACTTCTTGTGTCTTGTGCATGGTTATTCTTCTTGTGATCTTGGTTACTACAACTATTGTATATTGTATTGCTACATTGTTTATGGTTCAAGTTCATGCTAAATTGAAAAGAAACTACATGTGCTTGAGCTAAGCATTAAAATTTCAACAATAGGTCTTTGGGAAAAGGGAAAATTCACTATATAGAAGTGGTGTCTGACAGTGAGGAAGAGACAAATGATGAGGAGGGTGGAGCTATCCATAATATACAGGTGAGCCACAGGGAGGAAGAAGAAGCCTTTCATGCACAAGGTGATGCGGTACCCTTACACCATGATGCAGGACTCAAGAAGCTTACTATTGCATCTATGAGTGGAGTGCCTAAGTTTAACACTTTTCAGATGAAGGGAGTTGTGCAGGGACAACGAGAAACAGTGTTGATCGATGGAGGAGCTTCTCATAATTTTATTGATATTGCTATCGTAGAGAGGAGACATATTCCCATAGTTGACTTTGAGGGCTTCTTGATTGAGGTAGCAGGAGGGCATAATATGGCTTGTGACAGTTATATTCCACAGATGAGCTTGACATTGGGCAGATACACCTTGACATAGGATTTTTATGTAGTGGACATTCCTGACACTAATATGATATTAGGTGTGCAGTGGCTTATAACCTTGGGGCCAATTACCACCAACTACAAAACCATGGAAATGTCCTTCAACACAGAAGAGGGGAAGAGAGTCACGCTTAAGGGGATGACAAGGGATTCACCCAGAGTTGTGACAACCAAGAAAATGCATGCAATATTTAGGTGTGAGGAGGTGGCCTATGCATCTAAATGTTTCGTTATGGAAACAAGTGATGGGAAAAACAAGCAGTACCCTCCATACATACAAAGAATCCTTCACAGGCATAAAAGGTCTTTGAGCCTATTCCTCCAGGTCAACCACCAGATAGGGGGTTTGAACACATTATAGAATTGGAAGAAGGGGCCAAACCAGTCATCACTACACCTAATAGGCACCCCAAGAAGCACAAGGACGAGATCGAGAGTGCCATCAAAGGATTACTAGCCATGAGACATATTAGACCGAGTTCAAGCCCATTTGCAATATCAGTTGTGTTGGTGAAGAAGAAAGATGGGTCTATGCGCATGTGCATTGATTACCGAGCCCTGAATAAGAAGACTATAAAAAACAGGTACCCCATTCCTATAATAGATGAGTCTCTGGATGAGCTACATGGTGCAACTTACTTTAGAAAAATTGATTTGCGCTCTGGATACCATCAAATCCGGATGAGGGAGCAAGACATTCATAAGATAACCTTCAGGTGTCACTATGGGCATTATGAATTCCTTGTCATGCCTTTTGGCTTGACCAATGCACCAACCACTTTTCAGTCATGCATGAATCACGTGTTTAACAAACAACTGCAGAAGTATCTACTTGTTTTTTTTATGACTTGCTAATTTACAGCAAAACATGGGAGGATCACCTCAAACATGTGGATGAGATCTTGAGCATCATGGAGAAGCAGTCTTTATATGCCAAGGAATCAAAATGCGAAATTGGGATGATGAAGGTTCTCTACTTGGGACACATTATTGGAGTGAAAGGGGTACAGGTTCACCAATAGAAGATCCATGCCATCATTGATTGGCCCCCACCCAAAACACTCACAGAATTCAAGGGATTTCTTGACATTTGTAGCTAGTACAAGAGGTTTGTGAAGGGATTCTCCCAACTTTGCACACCCCTAACTGATTTGACTAGGAAAGGGGCATTTAAGTGGAGTATTGAGATGACGAAGGTTCTCTACTTGGGACACATTATTGGAGTGAAAGGGGTACAGGTTCACCAAGAGAAGATCCATGCCATCATTGATTGCCCCCCATCCAAAACATTCACAGAATTCAAGGGATTTCTTGACATTTGTAGCTAGTACAAGAGGTTTGTGAAGGGATTCTCCCAACTTTGTGCACCCCTAACTGATTTGACTAGGAAAGGGGCATTTAAGTGGAGTATTGAGTCACAATCAACATTTGACACAATGAAGAAGGTGATGAGCACTTGTTCTGTATTATCCTTTCTTGATTTTTCTTAGCCTTTCATTTTGGAGTGTGACGCATCAGGTGAGGGTGTTGGAGCTGTTCTCATGCAAAATAGGCATCCCATTGCCTATGAGAGCCAAAAATTGAGGGGGCTTGAGGAGTTGTGTACCATTTATGATAAAGAAATGCTAGCCATAATGCATGCCTTGGCCAAATTCAGGCAATATCTAGTTGGAGCGAAATTTGTGGTTAGAACAGACCATAATAGCCTCACGTACTTTCTTAAGCAGAAGGACCTTAACGAAAGACAACAAAAATGGGTGAGCAAGGTTCAGGCATATAATTTTGACATAGAATATGTCAAGGGGAAGAACAATGTTGTAGTAGATGCTTTGTCTAGAAGACCCTCATCATACTCCATGTCAGAGATATCAGTTGATTGGAAGTCTCATTTATTGGTGGAATACTCTATAAATAAATTTGCATGTGAGTTGATGGATGGACAGCTACAGGATGACAAGTACAAGATTATTGATGATATCATTTATTACAAGGGGAGGATCTATCTAGTTCCAGAGTCCTTATTCAAAAAAAGGGTGCTTCAAGCATTTCATGACTCATCATTAGCAGGGCATCAAGGATTTTTAAAAGCATATAGGCAGATAAGGGAAATGTTCGCTTGGAAAGGTCTCAAGGGAGATGTTATGCGCCACATCAAGGAGTGTACTACTTGCCAACATAACAAAGATGAGCACACTCACCCAACAGGTCTATTACAACCTCTCCCCATTCTAGAGCGCAAGTGGGAGACCGTGTCTATGGATTTCATTACAGGTCTCCCCAGGGCACAGGGGAAGGATTGCATATTTGTGGTATTTGATCATTTGACTAAATTTGCTCACTTTTTCCCCATCTCCATGGACTTCAACACATCTCAGGTGGTAGAGCTATTTTTTAGGGAGGTTTCCAGGTTGCATGGATCACCCAAAACAATTGTGAGTGACATGGACATCAAATTTATGGGCATCTTTTGGCAGGAGTTGTTTAGGCTAGTGAGTACTGAGTTAACCCCCAACACTAGCTACCATCCACAAACAGATGGGAAAACTAAGATAGTAAACAAGTGGGTGGAAGGTTACCTCCGCAATTATGTATCTGGACAACAAAAAGCGTGGGTCAAGTGGATTTATATGGGTGAATATTGCTACAACACCACTCACCACATGTCTATTGGTATGTCTCCTTCAAAGCTGTATACAATTATGATCCCCTCACTTTTGTTGAGATTGTGTTTGGAGATAGCAGGGCCCCTATGGCTAAAGAGTGGATACAGGAAAGTCAAGACATTCTCAAGGAACTCAAAGACCATCTGCAAAGAGCTCAAAACTAACAAAAATTATATGATGACAGGCATAGAGTGGAGCACACTTTTGAGGTAGGGGACTTGGTGTATTTGAGACTACAACCATACATACATGCATTCCTTAAGAAAAATGGCACTGAAAAGCTCAAACCTCGTTTCTATGAAAACTAGAAGAAGGAGTATATGTATTCTTTATGTAGCATAATAGATGCTCAACACAAAACAAAAATGAGAGAAATGAAAGAGATTTTATTTATTTCAACAGAAAATTGCACAGATAGTTACAGATTTCTTACAACCCTATTATCCACAGAACAAACCCGTACTCTTGTAGCTTGTATGGACTGTTAGGGGTCAGGGTTTTTCCTCGTCTGCCCAATGTGGCTCTTGCTTGCCGCTTCTCTGCAGTCTTGGAGTGCCACACAATGGCAATGACCCTGCTCGGTCCATATACCTGTGCTAGATTGTATGGAGAGGCAACCACTAGTGCCTTATGCCAGGTGCAAGTTTCCCAGGGCCGCACTGGCTAGTTTGCCTATCGTTCTATCTATATCCCTCGCGCCTCTCCTCATATTCGAATGGGCTCATTGCTTAGTAACTAGCCCTTTTTCTTTTCCTTAGCTTAGGGTTTGTGTGGGCCCCCTACTCGTAGAAGATCCTAGCCATTGGATCTTTTACTAGATCAATGGTTGGGACTTAATCCTTCATTAGCCCCACTTAAAATTTCACTTTTACCTTTCCTCACTAGTTTTCTCAACATTCCCTCTTAGTGAGGAATGGGTTTTCTACAACACCCAATTTTTCTCGGAAATATTCAAACTTTCCCTTTGACAGTCCTTTGGTCAGGATGTCTGCAACTTGTTCATTGGTGGGAACATACTGAAGTTTTACTACCCCTTTTTGTACTTTGTCCTTGATGAAATGATATTTGATTTCAATGTGCTTGGATCTATCATGGACAATTGGGTTTTCAGATAACTTGATACAACTTTGATTATCACAGAAAATTGTGGTGGGATCCAAGTTCGTGTCAAAAAGATCTGCAAGAATCTTCTGAAGCCAAATGGCTTCACAACTTGCTTGGCTAGTTGCCATATAATCGACTTCTGCTGAACTAAGTCCAACTGATTTGTGCTTTCCGCTGTACCGCGATATCATGCATAAACCTAGGCTGAAGCAACAACTAGAGGTACTCTTCCTGTTAGCTGTACTTCCAGCGCAATTTGAATCAGAATAGCCCGTCAGATTGACTTGGTCTCTCTGTAAGTATTGAAGGCCAAATTCTATTGTGCCCTTCAAATACCTCAAGAAGTGTTTTGCTGCAACCCAATGTATTTTTCTTGGATCTACCATATGTTGACAGAGAGTGTTGACATCAAAACATATATCGGGCCTAGTATTAGTCAAATACATTAAGCATCCAATTAATTGTCTGTAGATGGTAGGATTCACCTTGTCTGAATTAGATGAGTTTAGTTCTTGAGATTAGTAATCATGGGGGTGGTCATGGGTTTGCAGTCCTCCATCCCAAATCTTTTGAGGATCTCAATTGCATACTTCCCTTGGCCCATGAAAGTCTCACCCTCTTGCTGCCAAATCTCAAGCCCAAGAAAGTAGTGCATTAGGCCTAGATCCTTCATTTCAAACTATTTAGCCAGATCTTGCTTGCAGGCTGCTATTAAGGTTTTTGCCCCTGTTAGAAAGAGATCGTCCACA
The DNA here is from genome assembly GCA_009831015.1 of Picea engelmannii. Lineage (NCBI taxonomy): Eukaryota > Viridiplantae > Streptophyta > Pinopsida > Pinales > Pinaceae > Picea > Picea engelmannii. The sequence goes on from ML826697.1 coordinate 61,799, forward strand.
TATAGTACAAGAATGAGGATGTCTTCTCCTTTCATAAGAAGGTATAGATTTGGATCAACATCTCTCTTGATAAAGACAATACTTTGTAAGTAGCTGTCAATCCTGGAGTACCATGCTCTGGGTGCTTGTTTGAGTCCATACATGACCTTCTTTAGGCGACAAACATGAATCGCTTTGTTGTGAACCTCAAAACCCCTTGGTTGTTCTGAATAGACCTCCTCTTCAATGTTCCCGTTGAGAAAAGCAGTTTTAACGTCCATTTGATGTATTCTCCACCCCATTCGAGTGGCAATAGAGATGACTGTACGAATGGAAGTGTACCGGGCTACTGGGGCGAAAGTCTCTTCATAATCCAATCCTTCCTTTTGAGAGAAGCCTTGAGCAACAAATCTGGCCTTATGCTTGTCGATGCTTCCATCCGCTGCATGTTTTATTTTGTATATCTACTTGGAGCTTGTTGTCGCCCTAATGCACACTTGCAAACGTGAGCTAAGTCCGGCTCACTTAGTGTGCCCTCGGAGACACAATGTCTAAGCCCCTGCCCACACTGTCACCTTGGCAGGAACTTCTTCCGTCTAGGCTTACTCCTAGGGAAGCCAAGGGGGGTTGTCCCTACGTTACTAAGTTAATTTTAATTACAAGTGTTCTAGGAGTTAATTTTAATTGATTATAGGCCAAAGGAAATCTAGCCTAGTATGACAAACAGCAATGCAAGTTTAATCTAAGTCTAAATCTATATGCAAAGTCAGCCCTTTCCCTAGGTCAACTAAGGACTAGTGCCTAAGGTTGGGTAATGGGGTCAGCTAAGTGTAAGGGTGTTCCGTTACAAAAGTTTTACAATTAAACCAAAATCAACTACCCAAACCCCAAGGATTAGAATTGATTACAAGATTATGCAATATTACAACAAAGATATACAAGTTAAGTACAAGATATACAATATATGAACAAGAGATACAATATTTCAAACCCTAGGGCCAAGCATGCCC
>ML826698.1:13919-24738 GCA_009831015.1 Picea engelmannii
GAAATCACTGATAATGCATGCGCGCATCTGGATGGCCCAAGTTTCGGTGCTTAGATCTATGGTTTGTATTGGATTACGGACCCCCTCATTTGTTCTTCCTTTAATGGAGGGCGAGGGGGGGGGTCTGGAATGTGTGTTAAAGAGCGCGCACAGATCTGTGGTCAAAAGGAAAGTGCGCAGATTGACGGCCCAAGGTATTTTTTAGACCCCCCTAACTGATCTACCTTTAACGGTGGGAGGGCGGGTTCGGAATGGAATCTTACTCTGGCGGGCCCCCTATCTATACGTGGCATGAATCTACTGGTCCCAAATCCCACCGCCTCTCACTGCCTGACATACCACATCACCTCCTGACGTCATCATCCACCTTTCCAAAAGAGTCACATCCCATAACTCTGTCAATCCTTCTCCCTCATTCACTCATGGAAAGTCCCCTCACCATGATTTTTTCCCCAATCGATAACCGCCACATCACCCATCCATATCCCTCAGTCGTTGTTACCTTCCATCTCACATTCTAAATGACTAGTTGGCCATTTTATTACTAGATAACTTATCTGTTAACCAGCTGACCTGCCCCCCGTGCCCAACAGATACCCGTTTACTCAAAATTAATCTCACTCTTCATTCCTTCACCATTTACCCACTCATCGCACCAAATAATTTACCCCGTTTTCTTCTTCGTTACAGTCAGTCGCCCCCATCTATAGTCGCCCCCGCTAATATTGTTTTATTTGTAGGTATTGTTACAATAATGGCACCAAAATCAAAACGAACAGAAGGAGAGGAGAATTTGTTTCTCTCACCTCCTGTCGACCTCGACAGGATTCCACTGGCCGACAAATACTACTTAATCGCAGACACTAAGTGCGATTTCAACTTCGTAGACTTTCAATCATGGATTAAAGAAGTCTTCCTGGACTAGAGTGATGAAATTGGACTCTGGGAGTCCAACCTACCCCTGTATCTCTTCCCCCAGATTCACCATTTCCCAGAATTCTCCCTCAAGTGCCAATCCCACTATATTCCCGAGCAAAGAGCCATCGTATCCTTGTCTAGGGAAGTTCTCTTCCTCATCACACCAGAAACCATCGCCAAATGATGCAAATATCCCAAGCCAACTCCACATCACCTTTTAACCTTGAAATCCTTACAGAGTTATACCAGAAGATGACTTTTCCTCAAAGAGCTCAAATATTTGAGATTTTTCTTCCACAATCCGCTCAGCTCCCTGTTACAAATCCCCCTTATCCTTCCTCCATGTTATCAACCAAAGGAAACCATGTTATCACATCCTTATGCACCTTGTTGGGTTATTATTCAGATCAGTGGGTAGATGAACCCATTCTGGGATTTTTGTCTATTTTCTCCACCGATGAGAAGCCTACTACACAGTTCAACTTCAACACATTCCTGGTGAACAATATTCATGAGAAATTTGTCAATTTTGCCATAGAAGGCATGTTCCAGTATTCTTCAATACTAGCATACCTGTTCATTTTCTTCCAAGCGGACAAATTTGTTTTTTCCATGCAGAAGATGGACGGAGATGGAAAACCCCAGGCAGTAACCGCATAGACTTCCTTGCTCAGACATAACTCCATGGAATTCAGTTTCAAGTAGTTCATCGATCAATTCTACCACCCAGTGGTGAGTATGCTCAGTGGCATATCCAAACCCAGGATTAATGACGAAGTTCAAAGGATCCTACATCTCTCAGATCATACAAAGACTAGTGATTGGTACCTGTACCAAAATCACACTGAGATCATAGTCTATGGGTGCGAGTTGGCCCCATATAAACTGCCCAAATACTTACCTATCAGAATTGTTTCTTTGGAATACATAAGACAGATGATAAAATCAGATGATATTCATTTTGTGTCTTTAAATAAGAAGCAACAACTCAGAATCAAAGGGAAGATTGGGTCTTTCATTTGCAACAATCGAGGCACCGGGGAGGAAGCAGACATGCTACTAAAGGAAATGAAATTCTTTATGAGTTTCACACGGCACTATGATCCGTGCAGGATCATTTCAGAGATGAGGATAAAAAACAAGAATATCACGTATGTCCATGAATCTAGGCCCGAGGTAGAAAAATTTGCAAACCAAACAGGATGGGAACCAAACACTTTGGTTGAAATAGAACAACAGGACCTCCCGGTCACTATATCACAGACAACCACACCACAGGTTCCAAGGGAGAAAAGGCCTAGGTAGGATCTGTCACCTCCTGTCACTGAAGTATCATTAGAAGAATTCTGACTGCATACCAAGAGGCCAAAAACCAGTCCAGCTCCTAACCCAGCTAGAGAAAAGGAAATTCCATCCACTACAGTGACAAAGGTTGATCGATCGATCCTCGACACAAGAAGCAAGAAGATTATAACCACTATGTTACCAAAGAAGACTACAGATACTCCACCAATCAACCAGCCAGGCAAGACAGGACCAAAGCTTAGGATCTTTGAGAAATATCACATGATCAAGAAAAATAATCAAACTCTGACCAACAACACATACGCCGAATTCTGGAAGAAGACGTCAACTTCACAACACAGGCTGTTATCGGCGTTCGACATGGAGAAGGGCAGAATGCACATGGAATTTCTCCAAGCACAGGTGCCAGACCCAAAGGTAATCACCGACTATAAAAGGGAAACCTTTGAATTCTATACCAAAGACGTGAATCCTGTCGATCAAATGGATCTGCATAGGCAAACTAGAGAAATGGTTTTCTCCACGTTGGCACATGCTTCCACTACTGCCTCTAGGTTACAAGTGTCTCTGAACAACATCTAGACACAGTTGAAGTTGGAGAAGATATCATCCTTTGCCAAGGACAGAAGGATCAAGACATTGGAGGAGCTGGTCCTCAAGATCGGGTACGATCCCTCAAATGTGAAAGAAGTCGAGGAGATGATCAAGAAGAAAAACATAGACATAGCATCTTTGAGGAAACAATTGAAGCTTCCACCAATAGTAGACTCGCAGGCAAAGGAAATAACAAAGATAGAAGGAGAAAATGATGAGATGCTTAAGTTGATCATGGAGCAGAATGCACAACTGAAGGAGATGGAAGCTGAGATGGAGAAGCTAGTGAAAGAGAAAGAGTAGTTGAAACCCATGGAAGTCATTCCATTGAGTGTAGTTCCACTCTCAGGAGTGAGCACAACATCACTAGAAAAAGTCCCATCAGCGAATCCAGTGACATCTCTGGAAAAGACGGTTGAATTGGCCAAATCTATGGAAGAGATTAATCTGCAGGAGACAGAGATTAGCAGGCTCAAAAAGGAGATTGAGAACCTTCAGGAACTCAAATCTTCTTATCAAACCAACTTCTCCAAGGAAAAATAGGTGTCAGACCAGCTCAAACAAGAGTTACAACAACTCCGGAAGAAAACAGTGGCAGGTAAAACACTGGCCGAAGTCAAAGAAAGTGTCTAGACAGACATCACTAAGTCTATGAACGAAATATTGCCAATGATACAGATTATGTTTGAGAAAAATGAATTGGTTCAGATAAGTAAAGAAGCCATCGAGAAGATCATATCAGAATTGGGAGAGATGCCCACACAAGCTAATGAAATCATCAAATTCTTGAATTCTAAAACGAGAGAGGAGCTGGAAGAGATGAGAATTAAGGATAGAACAGAGACCATCCTTGAGGTCAAAAGAGTCTTGACCAAGAGAGGACTAATGCTATAGCTAGAAGAAAAGGTTCAGGCCATGGACCTAGGGGTACAAATCTTTTTCAGCAATATTGAGGCCCTACAGAAGAAAGTTCTTCCTGGTTTGAAGGTGATAAATGACAAATTGATGATGCTCCCAGATTACAAAAAGAGACTAGCCGATGTGGCTAAGGATAGTTCAAAATTTTCAGGGATTCAAGGCAGCATCACTGGCAAAGCATTCCTAGATTCACTTCAGTTGGACATCAGCATTCAGCATGAGATTCGGTATATCTTCATCACCAAGCCTACTTTTTCCAAGTACACAGAGATGGATGAAGTCTACCAAAGGTTACTCAAGGTCACCGTTCCTAGTCATCTTCGATGGGAAGAAATTTGCAACCTGATCGAGTAATCGATGAGATTTCCCATCCCAGTCAGACCAGGTCATGTCGAGGCCTCACCAATGATCCACCCAGAAAACAACATGAAGTTGCGACACATCATCAAATAATTTTTTAGATTTCTGTAATTTGTTAAGCTAGTTAGGCTAAAAATAGATTTACCACGTCCTGATCTTTAATGATAGGATCGTTTGTAATTTTGGGTTATAAATACCTCACTTTTCGAAGTATTGAGGGTTGATATTTACACCCTATGAGCTATCAGACTGTAATATTTTTCAAGAGATCTTCCATTAATACAAAGAGGCATTTTTACAGGATTCTTGCATGTATTCACTGGTGATGTTTTCCTTTCTAAGTTAAACGTTATTCTCTCTTAGTTATCACACTGTTTGCTAAAACTAATCTTTGAAAGTAACAAACGTTGCAGGATTTATCTTTGTATACCTTGTTTCTGACTTTAAAATATTTTAGTGTTTCATCTTCTGATTTTACGATAAAGAAATTCTTAATTGCTTCTTTGTTGTAATTGACATTCTCACCTTTTTCTACTATTTCTCATTTATGCTACTAAAAGAATCCAATGATTACATTATCTCACCCTGTGAAAAGTTTCTTTTCTTTCTGGTTTAGATTTTATTTCATGATACGGACCCCATATCCCAATGGATGTGTAAACACTCTCAGCCAACCCAACAAAAACTACAACAAACAAAACCAACATATATTTTTTTTACCTAGCCTAATATTTTAAATTTCAAACATATCTAAATCATACAGAGAGATCCCTCTCTAAATATGGTAGGGATAGATCCCAGCTTCAAAGTGGTTTGATAAAGTTACCTCCCATAAATTTATTCTTTTCTAACAACCTCTAGGAAATTTACAGAGTGATAACATAGTGGCAACTCCACTGGGGACCAGAACTGAACAAATTTTAACCTCACGTCTTCTTTTCCCTAGAAGAAAAGTTTTCTTCTGAAATGTTGCAAATCTGAGAAGGAAGTAATGTTTAGAGGTTGTTAAAAACCTGTACATATTATTTTTGGATTCGTAAAACTAAAAAGCATATATATATAAATCAAAAGGAAATCAAGCTCCCAAAAGAGCTTATACTCGATCTCACCCAGACCCAGAACCTGCGATAGCAACAGATAATCTAGAATAGTTGTTCAAGAAAAAGACCATTGTTGAAGGTTCAATAAGACATAATCCCCTTCAGAAGTCCCCTTCTCTTCCAGAGGAGCTCGTTGCCATTCAAGATCTCGACTTTGACATCTTTTTTGAACAAATCTTGTTCAGAACAAAATTTGATAGCTTTGTGGATAAATCCGTCCTAGAACCAATTGTCTTACAACCTCGGACTCCTGAAGTTCTATCTCCCACTGCTAAACCTCAAACCACTCACTCTATGCCAGTTATCCCCCCCTCATCCTCGTCTTTTGTGACCACCCCACCTATCATCCAGTTTGTCGTCCAGCCTCCTCCACCTATCATGATAGCCAGATATAATCCCTTGGTGTTGGACGCACCCCTTCATGCTATTCCCTAGGAAAATCAAATGAGACTTCCATAGTTCGATGGAACAGGACCCTTGAGTGCACAGCAACATGTTGATAAAATGAATGATTATTTTGATCTGCAGGAAGTAGACGAGGTTGGCGTTCAAATGATATTGTTTGCCCAGAGTTTAACGGGTGATGTTAAGAAATGGTATAAAGGTTTACGTTCTGCCTCACTGCTCGACCTTACCACATTCCAAAGAATTTTTCTAGACAAATGGGAGGTAAATAAAAACCCTCTCCAAATATTGTCAGAATACGAAAACATAAGAAGAAATCAAGGTGAGACAGTAAAAGATTACTTCAGCCATTTCAATAACCTGTACAATGAAATTCCAATCGATATTAAACCTCCACAAGGTTTGGCATTGATAAAATTACCTGATGGTTTTGACGCTGATATGTCGTATCAATTAAGGGAAAGAAACTCCACCACCCTGGAGGATATGCAGAAAAGTGCAATAAGTTTGGAGGCCAACTTATTGGCAAAAAGGGCACGATAGAGGACAGAGAGGAGAGTCACAATCAAAGAGGAACCTTCCACATCAACCTCTGATTCCAAATTGGATTCCTTGGCCAGAGAAATGGAAATAATGATGGAGAGACTTACTATATCTGAAATAAATCCTCCTAGAGAAAACCCACCAACTCCTCAAATTCAAAATCCTAACTTCAGAAGAAACCCTCCTCAAATCAGGTAGAGAGATCCTAGGGATCAAAGGGAATAGAGAGGTCTTGATCAACAGATCAGACCTCCCCTACAAGAAAATTATGTCGATGAAGGAGAGGAAGTAATTGAAGAACTGGAGGATACTCACATAAACCTCATGGGCATTCACGATAATGAAGTTATTTTCGTTACCCAGAAAGAGAAAGAAATTTTTTCCTCAATCAAACAAAAGTAAGTGAAGAAGTTGAAGACGCCGAACAATAGGAATTTGAAAATGCTATTTTGGAGGTACACCAACAGTACAATCTGCGAAGTAAAAAGACAAACGAAATTTCTCCAAAAAAGGTGACCGAAATAAAGAAGATAGTCGAAACCCAAAAGGCCTTCGAGCTTTCTGCCGAGAAGGGCCCTGAGAAGGGTAATGCTGAAGTTCTAGCAAAAAGAAACATCGCTATTTTGAAAAGATCATCACAGTCTGAGGTTTCGTCAATTAACCCACCAAATACTTCTGGCCAGAAGATCGTGGTGGACAAATCAGAATTGTTGAGCCAAAGCAGAGCACCTACACCTTTCAGCCTCGAAGGGGAATTATCCAAAGTAAAAATTCCCATTCCCCTTTCCGAGTTGTTGAGAAAAGACACTTACCATTCATAGGTGATTAAAGCACTGACCATTGAACCTGATATAGGCATGAAGGCCTTAACCGTTGGATCATAAAATCATTCAAATATTGTAAACCTTAGAGATGAACAACCTGAACTCTTGTTCGGACTAGAAGTGGATGGTCATACCGACAATGGTGTTGTCGCTCCTTTTTACATTAGTCTTAATATACATGACCTGATTCTGCATAATGTTATGTTAGATTCGGGTGCTTCCCATAATCTAATGCCTAAAGCAGTGATGGAAAAACTGGGACTTGAGGTTACCAAACCTTACAAGGACTTACGCTCGTTTGACTCCAGTAAAGATAGATGTATCGGTTTGATCAAGGATCTGTGTATCACACTCGTTCAGATTCCCGCAAAAAGCATGGTCATGGATGTTGTGGTTGCAGACATTCCCCCAAAATATGGTATGTTGTTGTCCCAGTCTTGAGGGGCCAAGTTGAAAGGTACTTTGCAGTTGGATATGTCGTATGCCACTGTCCCAGTTTTTGGTCAACAGAGAATACTATACAGAGAAACATTGATGAAGTACATGGTGAGCAGCCAAGAAAAACCACATAACTATCCTCTGTACTATGCACATTCTGACATGGACTCCTTCATCCTATACAACGATGGCGATATGGGAGAACAAATCGTTCAGCTGGAAGAAGATACATCTGGTCCAGACGAAGGCCAAGAAATCATTGAGGCAGAAAGAAATAAAAATGTGGTAACTGAAGAATTGCCAGCGGATTTTTGGAGCATGGACTTTGATGGAGATGTAAGCAAAGAAGGAGTTGGAGTAGGAGTTTGGTTGCACAATCACAGATCCAGGTATTCAGAAAACCATTCTTACAAATTAAATTTTCAATGCACTAACAATATTGCCGAGTATGAAGCCTTGATGCTCGGTCTGAAACTTCTAAAGAAGGTTGGTGCCAAACAAATTATGGTAAGAGGTGATTCCAAATTAATAATCAAGCAAATTAAAGGCGAGTATGCAGAAAAACACCCCCGTCTTAGAGCTTATAGGAATGTTGTTATGGATGCCCTTAAATGTTTCACTGAAGTTGATTTGCAGGTGATGCCTAGGGGACAAAATATTTTGGCAGACAAGTTAGCTACGTCAGCAGCCACATGCAAGATACCTTTTCATTCCACTCACCCATACATAGTGGAGGTGAAATGTAGACCAACTGTGTTGAAATTATTAATAAAACTGAGAGGGGGGGTGAATCAGTTGTATGTGTGCTTAAACAATTTTAAGTCTATTAAAACATTATTAAAATTTCCTCATGTGGTCATCAACCATATACAACATATGGACAGTAAAGGTAAAGAACAAAAATCACACATAGAGTATACACAGAGACAGATTTTTTCACGAGGAAATCCATAAAGGGAGAAAACCTCTTCTTCTTCGAAATGATAGGCAAACTTTTAAGTTCTGTACATCATTTACAATTGAGCACCAACTCAATGTGAGGCTGCTACCTCTGTTTTACAAGCTGCAACTTGTGTGAGAGCACCAACTCTCTGGTTTCTCTAGCACCCACTAGAAGGAAGCAACAGCTCCCTAAACATTCCAACACCAACTGGATGGAAGCACCAACTTCCTGAATGTTCCAGCACCAACAGGATGGAAGCACCAACTTCCAGTTACACAGGCTCCAACCTGCATAACAGAGAACACTTGTTCTCCCTAGCACCACCCTACCACCCTTGTTTCTCTGGCTACAACCAGATGGAAGCTACAACTTCCTGTGTTCAAGCTCCCACTTTAACCTCTGAGGACAACAGTCCTCTCGAGCACCTCCCAACCACCCTTAAATATCAAATAATGAATACACAAACAATTTATGCAGATAAATCACTTCTTACCATTCTTTCTCTGTTCTGTAAATATGATCTTCAACAAATTGTTCTGCAATTATTCTCTTCCTCTGTCCATTCAACAGGTCTACTCTGCATCACATTCTTTTGTCATTCTTCTCTTCTTCTACTCTGCCTATCGTTCAACTCTGTTTCTGCTTTACATTTCATCTCATTCTGTACATCTGTTAAAATTTCATACTACGCATCTTCTCATTTCTCCTTTCTTACTGTTTCGTTCTTTTTCCATCCAAAACAACCAACTTAATTTCGTCTCACTCATTTTATTTTATACACACAACCTTGACGGTTCCACTTCACCTTCCAATAGGAAATCCAATGACACCTATCTTAGCAACTGAAATGATAATTGTTTCGCACTCAAGAATCCGTTTTGTTTAGCAGAATCGTAACTGATGACTTACATGTGTGTGGAAGAACACTAACCCTCCGATCACATTCAAGCTTTATTCGCACCCTTGGATGATCGTTATCATTCTTTTCCCTTAAATCGGGTTTTGGCATTTTGGCATTCCTTTACCCAAGTTTCTCAACACTTTCACATCACGATTTCGCATATCGCAAAATCGGCACTCCTGATGTCAAGTGACTTTGTCACTTCAAAGTTCCGATCCCCGATGCCGATGCGCCACTTTCCATGCGCTAGCCCTGCTGGCTATAGGCCTTGGCCCATATGATCTTCAACACATGACCTCGGTCAAACCTCTCATCGGGATTTCAGCGTTTTCGATGTCACCATGCACATGCCTATGGAATTCCCGATCCTCCGATCCCCGATGTGTCCCTTCACATGCTGGCCCTCCCGGCTCAACTCCTACTCATATGTCCAACTCCCGTGACCACAACCTTATCCTGTCGGGGCTATGTGGTTCGTGAGTTTGAGATGCACGAACTCCTTGCTCCCGAGATCTCCAATATCCCCATATCCGATGTGAGATGCCACCTGTCCTCCCACGCCGACTCCTCTTGGATTCTTGACACGTGTCCTATCTGAGATCCACGGCTGTGGTCTCTTCTCGTAGTTTGGGGTTCAGCAGGCCTCGCACCCTTAGTATCAAGACTCCAGATATGCCGACGACGCTTGATCCTTTTCCACCTGTCCTTGCAGATGGACGGTTCTGATTAGGTCGGGTTTTCCACGATGAAATTCCCCGACTTCTGGTCAATGGGATTGTCGATATCCCGACTCTCAATATGTCGATGGATGGCCTCCCTGTCAGGGCTGTTCCTGGTGGTGCTCGATTGCTGCCACGCATCCTCTCCAAGTGGACGAAATTCCAAAGCTTCTTCAACTCCCGATCCCCGATACTCTGACAAGAACTGTAATCTACGATCCAGATTCATTTTTGATGATCCAATGACTACTATTGAATCATGAAAGCTTGTTGCAATGGGATTCCTGTCTGATACATACTTGCCATCAATGACAACCATTCACTGATTCACTGTTTGTTGCCAACACGCATTCGCTGTCTGTGCAATATTTGCCAACAAACTGTTCCAGACAACATCAAGTATTGATAGGTATTTGGTAAAGATGATCAAATTGAATATTTTCTGCAATGTAAAAATGATTTCGAGTGTACAAACATAGATTTAGAAAATGAAGATGAAAATGTAAAAATACCTGATTTTGGAAATGATAGTGCAAATAAGATAGATTCAGGAGAGTTAGGTGATGATGAGATAGAAGCTAATGTTTTTCATTTGAAAAGTAATGTTTTACCAAGGGGTTTAGATCCTTTAGAGGACTTATTTGATTTTAATGATGTAGCTAAAAAACCGAAAATCGAAGCCAGTGGTCAAGAAGTAGAAGATTGTAATATAGGGACAGAAGAGAAACCAAGGATGGTGAATATTTCCAAATCATTACCCCCTGAGCAGAAACTCAAATACATAGAGATTTTCAAGGAATATTCAGATGTATTTTCCTGGGGTTACGTGGACTTGAAATCTTATGACACCA
>ML826698.1:41345-67782 GCA_009831015.1 Picea engelmannii
TGTATTACTGTATATCTGTGACTCTTGTTTTATTTACACTATATCTCTGTTATATTTTTTTCTCTCTTGCAATATCTCTAAATATATATGTGTTATATCTCCGCTCTCATTTCATGCCAAAAATAATTTGGATCAGTGGTATCAAAGCAGGTTTCTCTTGATCATTTTCAGTGCATGTCCCCGACAAGGTCTGAGTATAGCAAGTTGGGTCTCGATCTTGTCTCTCTTAAGGAAAATCACTCTCACAAACCCAAGAAACCCTCAATGGTGAAAGAAAATAAAAACGATGGAGCAGACGATCCTATCAGTCTGTTGCTTGAGCAAGCTCTCGCACGACAAAGGGACGAAGCGATGGAGAATTTTTCCCACATCCTTCAATGCCTCTCGATAGCATCAAGCGCATATTCATCATGCGGCCACTTTGGAGGCAGATCGCCTTTCAAGCTACAGGTTAATTTTGATATTCCAGTATTTGAAGGTCAAATAGATGCATATGCCCTAGATAAATGGTTAAATCTGCTAGAAGGTTATTTCTCTGTTCATAATTTTTTTGACAAGGAAAAGATCACCTTCGCACTTCTTAAGGCTCTCCCGCGTGTCAAACATTGGTGAGAAACTTACTGGGAGAAAATTTCTACAAAGGAGTCTGGAATATATGGGGCCGAGCCCACTTGGGATTTTTTGTGGATGCAGTAAAGGAACAATATTACCCTGTTGGCAACTATGAGGACCAGTACATGAGATGGACCACACTGCGGCAAGAGAGGGGACAATAAGTTCCGAAGTTCACCAATACCTTCCATATCTTGTGCACCAAGATGGGTATCAAAGACTCTGAGCAACATTTGGTTCTGAAATACCGTGGGGCTCTACATAGATACATCCAAACTGAAATGGATTTTCTGGACATCTCATCACTCAGTGTTGCTTATCAATATGCTGTCAAAATCAAGAATAAATTTAAGCACCAGAACAAATGGGATTTTGGGTCTAAAAATCCACAACAACCAAATTATGACAAAGAAATCCCTAATAATCAGTCTCCTGAAAACCAGTCCAAGACACAGGAAAAGAAGGGTCACGGGAAGACAAAGAAGGACATCAAAAAATAGTGTGATCTCCACAAAAGCCCCTGGCACAACACCAATGAATGTCTCTCAAAATAGTCATTGGTGGCTGAGATCAAAGACAAGGAGTCGAACTCTGATTCAGAATCTGATTCTGAAAATACTGGTAAAAGACATACCATCGATGAAGACCCCACTTCTACTATCGCGACGACAACAATTCAACCAGAAGAACCAACAGATCTTGAAGAAGGGGAGCGTCATTTTCATTCATAGATGTGGGTGAAGGTAACCCCGCTGCATTTTATTATTGATAGTGGAATCCAAAAGAACCTCATCTCAGCAAAGGTCTTCAAATAGTTGGGATTGTCGACAACACCACACCCGCAGCCATATAGCATTGGGTAGCTTCGCCAAGGACGAGATCTTTGTGTCAGCCAGCAGTGTCGATTGTCATACAGAATCCAACCCTTCAAGGATGAGGTATTATATGATGTTTCCCCACTGGATGTCTATGATTTTCTCTTGGGCCAACCATATATGTGGAAGCACCACACTATTTATGATTCTCGACCCCGTAGTGTCATTCTTACTTTGGGAGGTCATATCTACAGAATACCAGAGGTAGTTCCGACTATTGTCCCACCTAAAAAGTGTTGCAAGGTAGTATCTCATACAACAAAATTTATATTTTTCTCAATCTATGCAAAAGGTGAACATAAGGATACTGCAACCACTACAACCTCAGCCCAAGCACCTTCTATCCAACAGAAGCAGGTCGAAAAGGTTGCAGCAAAGCACAAATATTCCTTCTGCACACAGTCATCTCATGTAGCCAAATAGGTTAAAAAATTCCAACCCTTCCAACCACATGTTCATGACAACCTTCAACAAACTAAGCAACTCGATGTCTCCAACAAGGCAAGCAACTCACCAAGATTCAGGTTCAACAATCGCTTTCCCCTCTCCCCCGGGAACTCAACATAATGGAGACCATTGCTTCCTAAGGAGGGAGGATTTATCTAGGTGGATATCAGTGGCCACCCACCTTCTCCAACTGTCTCAAAACAGTTTTCTGACAATTTTGGTAATTTACTATTTTTAGCAGTTTTTCGGGTCCTGAACTTTCAGAGCCATTTTGAGGCCCTAAACGATGTTTTTTGAGAAAATGGGGAGAAACATGGATCATAAATCGATGTTGCTCACCCAAAAGTTGTATTCCTTGGATATATATTTCCAATGAGCTATCAAGTGCCCCAAACGGAGATCGTATGCAAAATTTACGCCCCTGGGAAGTTGACGTATCAACTACCCCCATCGGGGCCCACAAACCTTTTGGCTTTTCATCTTTCGGGGTTAGGGTTTTGGATTTTCCTTATGTTAAAAAAGGCCCTTAGAGACTCATTGTAATAATCATATCCTTGTGAATGCGAGTAGCCATCACATCTCTTCTCAGAGATAAGCTACCACCATTCTAGCAAGTCTTTCACTCCGTATTTTTGTAGTCTCTGTACATTTATTTCATTAATAGAAATCATGTATTACTGTATATCTGTGTTTATGGTTGCATCTCTGATACATTTCTGTTATATTATTGAATATCTTTGATATCTCTGTGCATTTATTTATTATATCTCCGCTCTCATTTCGTGCCGAAAATAATCTGGATCAGACATGGCAGCGGGGGATTGTGCCAAGTCATCGACCAGACTATAATTGTGGGCTTCCCTAGCCTGAGGGTTGTTGACATTCCTTTGTAACAGGATGCGAGGGATGCAAAGAGGTTTTTTAGTATTAGGGCACAAAATCATCGAAGGTGGGCCAGTTGCGACTGGGGTGGCCTCCGAGGTAGTGGGAGCAGGGTCAGAGGGTACGCTGTATTGATAACTGTGCATATGTAGAAGGACTTCTTCCTCACTAGTGAGGAGGATAGTGTGATCTGTAGGAGGTCTTGGGTTTGTGTATTGTCCCATCTATGGTGGGGCTGGACGCATCTCATGTTGGGTGTTCATTACCACTTGGTGTGGTATGGGGTTTTGTAACACAGCTGGGCAGTGGAGTCGCCAATCTGTTGCACCTCTTTTGTCACCTCAATGAGCAAAATAAGGGTTCTTACAAGCCCATTTGGGTTACCTAGGAAAGACATTAGTGAAGGAAAGAGTTAGAAGAATAAATCATAAAGGATAAACAAAGAATTAAACTAAGAACGTTAAAATATACTAAACTAGAGTGCATAAGAACATTAGAACAAGAAATAAACAACATTCATGCCACCAATGGAAAGGATTGTATTAGTGGAAAGAAAACCCCAAAGAGAAAGGGATATGTATGGGTCCCCTCTTCCTCCAAGGGATGGCTCTTGGACCCCCAAATATTGAGCTCTTCTTATAAGTAACAAACTAGAATGAAATGGTGAAAAGAATCCAAAGCACATTCAGTCAAGAGGTGATATGAATGGCTAAATGAAATGGTGCTAGCATGCTCTTGATGAGGAAAGAGGATCCTCCAAGAGAATATTAGCAGCATAAAAATACAAATTAATTCCTTGAAAATATAGTGCACCCATGGCTTCCTTTTACAGCATAGCTTTGAGGTATTATGCAACCAGTTCTTAGTGTGAATAAGGGGCCCTTTAGGGCACCTTTAGTTCTTTGACCAGCCCCCAAGTCTGATTTAGCCGAGATTTGGATGTCAAATCGACTTGGAAGATGAACCAGAAGTGGGTGGAAGGCTGACCAATATCATAAATGTGTCATTTTGAGGTGTGCATGGCTTTTTGCATCCATAGTCACGCATCAGGTGCATGTGCGCTTTTTCGACGTTATTTGACTATCGCACGTGCACGCGCGCCTTGTGTATTTTTAGCGCATGCTTATTTTATTGTTGATTGTATAGTTTTGGACCTTTTGGAGATGCATTTTTTGTCCATGAGTGAACTAATGAGTGTTTTGAAGATGTTGGATTCCTGTAACAATTTGCGGATGAAATTTCGGTGATAAAAATGTCATCTTGTGTGGTCTATCATAATATGAGTTTGTCAAGGTGATGCATTGTGGATCAACAAAATAAATTTGGGACAAGCTTAAAAATACAAATGATGGTGATGACAAGGTTAAGAAGGAAAAGCTCCAAACTCATAGAAGATAGTTTGAGATCTTGAAAATGAAGATGAAGAAAATGTTGTAGCCTATCTTCTCCATGTGGATGAAATTTTCAAGACCATAATAGTACTTGATGAAAAGGTTGAAGAACCAATGATTGTACAAAAGGTGTTAAGGTCACTCCCCTTAAGATTTGATGCCAAAGTTTCCTCCATGTAAGAAATGAAGTATATTGATTCATTAACAATGGATGAATTGCATGGGATCCTCATGGAATATGAACTGAGGATAGAGAAAGAAAACCCATCAAAGAGAGAAGCAACCTTAAAATATTCAAATAATATAAAGAACAAATAACACAAATGAATCAATAGCTCCAACAATGAATCAGATGCAATGGAATCCCATTTGTGAGGAAACTCAAGAAAGGATCTGAAAAATATAATGGTAAGAAGCAATTCAAATGATTTAACTGTGGAAAAGTAGGACATTTTTCTTCTAAGTGTCCATATGCAAAGGATGAAAGTAGTGATGAGGAAGAAGACCATACTGTAAATAAAGGGAGAAAAAATCATCAACACAAAAAGAACCACAAATGGGACAAGCATGAAAAGAAGAAGAAATATTATAAGAAGAAGAAGAATCTCCACTCAAAATGGGTTAGTGACTCGTCTAAAGAAAGAAGTGAAATAAATTTATATAGTGATAGAGAAGAAAATCTCTTTATGGCAATTGAAACACAAATTGATGAAGACAAAGGGAAAGGAACGGTGGACTCAAAAGAAGAGAAAAATGATGAAAAATGTGGGGAAGTGGATCTTGAAGAAGAACTCATGTGTTCCTTAAGAGAAATAAAAAATCTTAAGAAAAAGAATTTGAAACAAAAAGATCAGCTGCAAAAATATGAAGAGGATCATGATTCAAAATCCAAAATGTCACAAATCCTTGAAGAAATAGGAAATAATATTATGAACCTAAAGGTTCAATTAGAAGAATCAAGAAGGATGGAAGAAGTGGTGAGAATCTAGTTGAAGAAAAAAAGAATAAAATTGCGAAGAGCTAGAATCTGAAATTGCTTCCTTAAGAAACGAGCTGGAGAAAACAACTATTAAGTTGAATAGAAGCTTGAAATTTGAAAAGAGTGCTACAATATTAGATGATATCATCAATTTTAAAAGGTATCCATTCATTAAGACAGGTCTTTGATATGATGTTCTTGTTTCCTCCCTACCTACACCTAGCCTTTCTACAACCAGGGATGTTTTATTTTTTGTGGGTGGAGATCAGACTATTTTTCCAAAAGAGTAACCTATTATTGTTTGTGTCGAACAAATTGATGAGTTTCATGTTCCTCACATGGAATAATTTGAGCATACATATGACATTTTTGTTGACATGTTGGGTTTTTATACTCTTGTAAGTGAACCTAACCATGAGCCTACTTCCTCCAATCATCCAACACAAAAATTTATGCCATATCATCATCCTCACCATAAAAATCAAAGGAATGGAAATCATGCTTTCAAATCTTTACGGAAGAGACATGAAAGACATAATTGTGGACCAATTCCAACTACCAAGATAGATTTTGTTTGAATTGATGGATGGTCGTGCAATCATTTGACCAGATGTTTTAGGAATCATATCATTGTGTATCATCGATTGTACAATCATGCAACATTCCTCTTACTTATTGATGATTTCCTTGGAAGTGGTAAGCCAAGGATCAACCCAACATGACAGTCAATTGGAGTTTCTACTAAGTCCTTAAGTAGAAGCACAAGTTCAAGAGGAAAATCCCTTTTCCATTGATTTCAAAGTGGGATAATTGATGATAGGGGGATAATTCTCTCTATTCCTAGGAGATTTGTAGACAGGGGAAAAAATCTTTTTATGCATGGTGGAATATGTGTTTCATTGTAGGATTGTCATCAATGAAAAAGGGGGGGATTGTTGGAATTGTTGTCATTGATGTCAAAGGATTAATGGTTTCATTAATTTCATATTACACCATTACAATACACACATAATTTCAAATATTGATTTATATCTATAGTTTTACAAGTATATTAAAAATGGGTGCATGTGAAAAAGTAAAAAGTGAAATGGTGGTTTCAAATCCATGGTGTTTGGGGTATTTTCCCATGGTGTTTGAGGTATTTTACAATGGTTTGGGGCATTTTCCTATAGTATTGGGAATTAATTATGTAATTAAGGGACATGTCCCTCATGAATGGATATGAAAAAAGTATAAAAAGAGAAAGGAATGAAAGAAAGAGCGTGTGTGAAAAACAGACTAGCAAAGATTGAATTGTGAAAATTTAAGTTTCAGCTCATATTGACATTTTAACAATAACTTTTTTTCTAGGACATTTTAGACCATGTGATGTTGTAGAGACATAGATATATCTTGGTGTACATGTGGTAAGAATCTCATATGTTGGTGCTCTGTACTTTTGGAGATATGCCCTATGGAAGTTAGGGTTCCTAAATGCTCCTGAAATCAGTTTCAAATAGGTCATCTTAGCACTTTTACTATAAATTATTTTATGTGATGTTTCAGACCCTAATATTTTTATATACATATAATATATCTTGGTGTACATGTAGTAAAAACATCACATGTCAATTCACTATAATTTTGGGGATATACCCTATGAAATTTAGGGTTTTTTGAATGCTACTGAAATCGATTTCAAACCGGTCAGCTTGGCACTTTCGCTATAACTTATTTTCCATGATGTTTCAAAACCTAATACTTTTCAGATATAGAGGATATATTTTGTTGTACATGTGGTAAACATATCATATGTTTTTTCATTATAATTTTGTAGATATGAATTGTGGAAATTAGGGTTCCTGAATGTTCCTGAAATCAGTTTCAAAAAGGTCAACTTGACACTTTTTCTATAACTTGTTTTATGTGATGTTTCAAACAATGATAGTTTTTAGAGACAAATGAGAGATATAGGTGTACATGTGGTAAAAATATCAGATGTTGATTCGCTACACTTTTGGATATAATCCATGTGGAAGTTAGGGTTCTTGAATGCTCCTGAAATCTGTTTCAAACATGTCATCGTGGCACTTTTTCTATAACTTATTTTCTAGGACATTTCAGACCCTAACATATTGCAAAGACAATGGATATATATTGGTTTACATGTGGTAAAAATATCAAATTTTGGTTCAATATACTTTCATAGATATGCTCTATGGAAGTTAGGGTTCCCGAATGCTCCTGAAATCAGTTTCCTTGGCACTTTTTCTATAACTTATTTTTCGGGATGTTTCAGAACTTGACATTTTCAAAGATAGATGAGACATACAAAATTACCTTAGGTACAAGTTTCATAATCATATTTTCAAAATTGGATATGTGGCATGTTGTACAAGTTCGTTCTTGGGAAGAGGCCCAAAATAGCAAGCTTTAGGAAAGATGCCATTTGGAAATTGAAATTTGTGTCATACTTGGTAAAGGAAAAAATAGTGAGAAAACCTAGTGAAGGAAGAATCAACGAGTAGACTTGGTAAATGAAGAAGCAATGATCAGACCTGGTGAAGGAAAAAATAACAAGCAGACTCGATGAAGGTTGGTGCAACTTAGAGATTGATGTATCTTGCTAAGTTGGTGCTTAGCGGTGGGGATTGATGTCTCTGGTATATTGTTTTCTATGAAGATCTATAATATATTAGTGTCTCTTTATAATTTTTTTCTTAGTGGTAGGGATTGGTGTCTCTAGTATATTAGTGTCCACAAATATTTAAAAGAGATTGGTGTCTCTTGCTAAGTTGGCGTTTAGCAGTGGGGATTGGTGTCTCCATGATCCAGATTTAGGAGCAGAACGAATTGATTAACAGACTGAATACAATACATAGAGAGATATGGAGAATAACACAAATATCTAGTGAACAATATATTTTATAAAATAATGAAATAGGTTGAAACTGTAAAACTGTAGAACTGAAACTTGCTCGAATGGTGGTAGCTATCTTTGAGAAGAGATGTGGTTGCTATGCGCATCTATATGAGAAGAATGGATTACAATGAGGCTCTATAGCCATTTTTGATATTAATCATGAATTCCAAAACCCTAGACATCCAAAAACCTAACCCTAGAAGGTGAAACGCCAAAAGTCATGTGGGCCCTATAGGTAAGTTGGTGTAATTTGGTACCTCAACTTCCTAGGGCCGTAACTTTTGCATACGAACTCCGTTTTAGGTGTGTAATAGCCCGTTGGAAAGGTATTTTAGAGGAATACACATTCCTCCATCATACTCTAAATTATTCTACAGTTTGACTATGGTGAGCCAAAAAAAATGTTTAGAGCCCCAAAACAACCTCAAAAGTACAACAAGATGTGCTGACATGAAAACATACAAAATAATCTAGTTGGATTAGGTGAGAGGCCACCTGTATCCACCTTGAGTATGTTTGGGGATTCTAACATCCACAGAAGTGTAGAACCCACAATTACAAAGCAATACATAAGAACGTGCTGAACAAAAACAGACACAAGGAGCTAGTTGGAATAGGTGGGTGGCCACCAATATCCACCTAGATCAATCCTCCCCCCTTAGGAAGAAATGGTCTCCATTGCATTGAGTTCCCCCATTAGGTGAGGAAACTTTTGTTGGATTTGGCCCTGGGTGAGACACTTTCCTTGGTTTAGGAGTTGCTTGGCTTTGAAAACCAGATAAAGTTGGATTTGTTCCTGGCGAGTGTTATTGACCTATGTTTCCATGATCTGATCAGTGGATGATTGTTCCATGCAGTCAGGGTTGAGATCTGTTGGTGTCAATTGTTCTGGGATATCATAAGTGTCCAATAATGGTGGAAAATATGGTTGAAGGAGGTCCACATTGAATATTGGATGCATACCAAAGAAGGGTGGAGAGTTGAGATCAAAATGATTTCTACCCACAACCTTGGTGATAGGGTAAGGACCATAACGAAGTGGGATAATATTATGATGGGGCCTGGTGAGACGCTCCTTCTGCAGATGTAACCAGACTTTCTCGCCAACCTAAAACTAGTGTGGTACCTTGTGTTGATCATGGCGCTTCTTGTACTTAGCATTGGATTTCTGAAAAATCTCCTGGACCTGTTAGCGGATGTGGTGAATCTGCTCAATGAATCTGATGGCTTTGTCAATCACAGACTATTCAGGGGAAGAGTCTGTCTTTGTGGTGGAAAGAGGGAGTGAAAAATCAATGGGTCCCAAGGGTTGGAATCCCAGACCCACCTGAAATGGGATATGTCTAGTGGAACTATGAAGAGCCCTGTTGTAACTATGTTGGACATAGGGGAGACTCTCGTCCCATGTATTTGGATGCTTAGAATTGTACATGCGAAGGATGTGCACGATAATTAGATTGATGACCTTTGTTTGGCCATCGGTTTGGGAGTGGAAAGCAACGGATTTTGTGATCCTAGTGTCCAACAGAGACCAGAGACTTGACAAAAGGTGTTGAGGAACCTGTTGTCTTGGTCGTAGATGATGGTCTGTGGTATCCCAAAGTGGACCCACACTCGTTCGAAGAATATCTTGGTAGTATATTCCACTGTGACATTCTTCTTACAGGCTGTGAGGATGGAAATCTTCGAACAATGATTAACTACCACAAAAACGTAGTCATTTCCTTGTTTGGTGGACGACAAGACAAACATGTAATCCATTGAGATGGATTCCCAAGGCTTCTTGGGAATCATAAGAGGTGTATATAAGCCTTTGTTCTTGATGGTTGGCTTGGAAATGGAACAGGAAGTGTAATATATGATATACCTGTTGATGTCCTGTCGAATTTTTTGCCAATAAAAATATTTATGAAGAACGACCACATTTTTCTCTACGCAAAAATGTTCTTCCACCCGACTGTAGTGGGCTTCCCAAATCATCTTTGCATGCTCTCTTGTAAGAACACAGAGATTGCCTAGGTGGCATAAGAGTTTGTCCTGAATGTGAAAATCAGTGACAGTTGCACCTGTACCCAAGAGCTGATATGTGGTCGTGAAGTCTGGATATTGCTGATAAAGTTGGGGCCACTCAAAAGCTTCATTTCCATAGGAATGGAGAACAATGTTGAGTGCAACCACAGGGGGAAAATGAGGTAGTCAGCGACAAGATTGGAGATACATGTATTATACTTTATATTGATATGAAAATACTTTAGGTAGGTGGACCACTTTTGATGGTGGTCGTTCTGTAATTTTCTATGTGTCTATATGAACTGCAGAGGCTTGTGATCAGTGTGTATGATCGTCTTTTTCCATGGAATGTAATGTTTCCATTGACGAAATTCTTCTACAATGGAATACATTTCTTTATCATAGGTGGGGTATTTCCAAACAATATTGGAGAGTGTCTCACTATGGTATGCCACCTGATGCCCATGTTGAGTGAGAACTGCGCCCACGGCATAGTTAGATGCATCAGTCTCAATCTCGAATGGTTACTGCAGATCAGGCAAGGAGGGTACCGGAGCTGAGAAAAAGAGATGCTTCAGATCATCAAATTATCATTGTTTCTTCTTCCCCCACACAAAATTCTCTCTACCACCACCCTTGGTCACCTGGCTAACGGCCCATGAAATATGGGAGAATCCCAACACGAACCATCAATAGAAGTTGTCTAGCCCCAAAAAGCTCTAAAGCTCGATCAGTGTGGTCGAGGATGGAAAGTCATAGATGACTTGGATATTATCTGGATCAACATGTACCCCATTCTCATCAACAATGTAGCCCAATTATTGGACCTTGTTCATGCCAAAAGAGAATTTTTCCAAGTTGGCATACAATTTGTGTTTCCGCAGAGTGCTCAAAACCTATTGAATATGCTGCATGTGCTCTTCCCACATTCTACTGAAGATGAATATGTCATCCAAATATACCACCACAAAGTATTTGGTGAAGGCTATCAATACATCATCCAACAACCTCATGAAATTGGTTGGTGCATTTGTTAAGCCAAGGGAATGACTAGTCATTCGTAGAGACCTTCGTTAGACTTGAAGGTTGTCTTCTATACATCAGTTGGTTCAATGGGAACCTGGTGGTAGCCAAACTTTACATCAATCTTGCTGAAGAACTTTTCCCCCTTGAGTTGGTCAAGAAGGTCATCAATACTGGGAATGGGGTAGTGGTTCCTAACTGTGATTTTGTTTAAGGCTATGTAATCAACGCAGAGTCGCCAAGTCCCATCCTTCTTCTGCACCAGTATAATCGAGCTTCCACAAGGTGAGGATTTGGGTCTAATGTGCCCCTTTTGAAGAATCTCTCGGATTTGATACTTGATTTTTTCATTTTCCATTAGCGAGCGCTGATAGACTGGTCCATTAGGTATAGGTGTGCCAGGGGTCAGATCAATTGGATGCTTGACTTGGAAATGTGTTGGTACCCCTGTAGGTGAGGAAAATATGTCTTTGTATTCTTCCATGATCCCATCCACTTGCTTTTGCTATGAAGAGAGGTGTTGTGTAGAGGCCACAGATGTGGCGGAGACCTTCTTCTTACTGTGAGAACAGATCACAAAGAATACGAACTTCCTAGTCTGTGAGATGACCTTACTGCATTGCTTAGTAGAGATTAATGAAATAGTAGTAGGCGACGCTACCTATGGGATATTGTACAATTGTCTACCCAAAGTAATAATAACACTACGGGGTCTAGACTCATACACAACATGATGCTTCCACAAATATGGTTGTCCTAAATGAACATCACAAACTTCAAGGGGAAAAATATCACACAGTACCTCATCTTTGAAAGGCTTGATGTCATAGGGAATATGACATTGTTGGATGACATAGAGATCTCTTCCTTGGCGAAGCCAGTCGATGGTGTAGGGTTGTGGGTGTTATTTCATTGGAAGGTCTAGTTGCTTGACGACCTCTACTGAAATCAAGTTCTTCTAACTACTTTTTTCGACAATGAAATGAATCGGAGCCCCCTTGACCCACATCTTTGAGTGAAAGAGGCATTCCCCTTCCTCTAGTTCTTCTGGTTCACTTGGATGAAATTTGGTGGTAGCGATAGTGGAAATGGGTTCAACATCGATAATCCACTTCCCTCATTTAGGATTTGACTTGGAATATAAATCGACATCTAACTCAGAATCCTTCATCTTGGCCATGAGGGACTACTTGGAGAGGCATTCTTCGGTGTTGTGCCAAGGAATTTTATGGTACTCACAACATTTTCCCTTATCCTTCTTCTTCTTCTTCTCATTTCCCTTCTTGTGTTGCGGCTTGGACTGGTTGTCCTAAGGGCGGCCATATTGACTTGGTCCCTTGTTGTGTGGGTTGGAGCTGCCTTTTCCCTGCTTCAGCTATGAGGCGTTTGCAAATCCAAACTCTCGTCATTTCTGATTAAATTTATGCTTGATCTTGATAGCGTATCTATAATTTGTGCCCAAAGAGGCGATGTCCAGGAACTCCATTTATGTCTTAATGTATATATGAAAATAGTCGCATTATTCGAGCAACACATGACGCTCAAAGTCTTTGATACCCAATTTGGTGCATAGGGTATGGAAAATATTGGTGAAATCTGGTACTATCTGGTCCCTTTCTTGACGTAGGGTGGTCCATCTGGTGTATTGGTCCTCATAGCTTCCAACATGGTACTACTATTCTTTAATGGCATCCCAGAAGGAATCTCATGTAGGGGCCACCAAAAATATTGTAGATTCCTCTATGGCCCTTTTCTCAGAGTCAGTATCCCACAAGTCTTTAATATGGGGAATGACCTTGAGGAGTGAAAAAGTGATATTTTCCCTATCAAAAAAATTGTGGACCGAAAAATATCCTTTGAGTAGATTCAAACATTTATCTATAGCATACGCATCTATCAATCCTTCAAATAATGGAATATCAAAATTTACCTATACCTTGAAGGGGGTTGCATGGCCACTTGATGAAGATGTTTCTCATGTGGGAAGTCGTCAAAGGATATGGGCGAATTTTTCCATCATTTCGTTCCTTTGTCACACGAGGAATTTCTCAAGAAACATTTTAATAGGATCTCCTACTCCATCATCTTTCTTTTCATCTCCCATGGGTTGTTTTCGGGCTTGGCACAGTCAATCTGGTAATGGCTCGACTAGTTCGAGTCCCAACTTCTTGTACCCATATTTTTTCTGGGACATGCACGAAGAAAAATAAATGAAGAGCAGATCACTCTGATACCACTGATCCAAATTTAGGAGCATAACAAACTCATTAATAGACTGAATACAATACACAGAGAGATATGGAGAATAACACAAACATCCAGTCAACAATATCTTTTATTAAATAATGAAATAGGCTGAAACTATAAAATTGCAGAACTGAAACTTGCTCGAATGGTGGTAATTATATCTGAGAAGAGATGTGGCTACTACATGAATCCTTCTGAGAAGAATGGATTACAATAAGGCTCCATTTGACTTTTTTATATTACTCATAAATCCCAAAACCCTAGACATCCAAAAACCTAACCTTAGAATGTGAAACGCCAAAAGTCATGTGGGCCCTATAGGTAAGTTGGTGTAATTTGGTACCTCCACTTCCTAGGGCCGTAAATTTTGCATATGACCTTCATTTTAGGCACGTAATAGCCTGTTGGATAGGTCTTTCAAAGAACTACACATTTTGTCGTCAAACTCTGACTCAGTCTACAGTTTGACTATGGCAAGCCAAAAGAACAACGTTTAGGACCCTAGAATGGCCCCAAAAGTACAACAAGATGTGTTGACATGAAAAAATACAAAATAATCCATTTGTATTAGGAAAGAGGCCACCCGTATCCTCCTGGAGGATGTGTCAGGATTCTAACAGCCCCAGAAGTGTAGAAACCACAATTACAAATAAGTAAATAAGAACGTGTTGAACAAAAACGAACACGAGGAGCCAATTTGAATAGGTGGGTGGCCACCAATATCCACCTAGATCACTCCATTATATTGGTGTCTACGAATATATGTAAGACTAGGTTGATTCCTACTAGGATCTGTATCAGTGGAGATTAGTGTCTCTAGTAGGTTGGTTTCTACAAATATTTGTTAAAATAGATTGGTTCCTACAAAGAATTATAAAGAAAAGTTATGTGTTTTTCTCCTTAAAGGGTTTCCACGTAAATCTTGGGTTTCATGTTATGTATTTAATATGTGATTATTTTCTTATAGTTGATGAATGTTTGAAAATTTAAAAAAAAAAATCGTATACTAATTCACACCCTCCCTCTCAGTATAAGTGTGTGCTCAACAGAAACCAACTAGTTGTGTACAAGGGACATTCCTCCCACCCATGGGCTTGTTGTTCATTTTCTCTGAACGAAAATCCACCTTCGAGTTGAGGCTATGATTCCACAAGGAGGTTTGGCCCTCTTAGTTTTCCACTCTCCATACACACCATCCCAAAACCCAAGTTCTTCACTCCAACAATAATTTCAATCCACCAGCTCTCTTTCCCCTCAACTTGCACAACCCAAGGAATGGGATCCCCCTTATCTACCACATAGTCCCTTGATCCTTCCCACTTCCCTCCAGAGCTCCAATTCACTTAGTTGTCTAGGAATCCCATAGTTTGGGACTCCATGAACTCTCAGATACTCCATGAGTGCTCACAAAATCCTTCCCAAGGAGCTTGATTCTCGTCACAAAACACACCCCTTTCATGGATGTTCTAACACACATCATGGCTAGTGATCTTTCCAAGCACTCATCTCTCCTCTTTCTCTCCAAAACCAACATGTGAAAAATGTCCCAAAAATGAACTTGAATTTCCTTTTCTTCCCATGCAATCTTGACTCTCACATTTCCTAAAAAAAGTTGTACTCATCCCATGTTGTCATGAATTCAGTGAGTTGACTTTTCCCACCAACCACTCTTACATCACTTTAATATCTCCTTTTAAATTTCAAAAGAAGTAAACTTTAATATGAAAATGGATTGGATTGATATAAATGGGTAACCCCTTGGACCCCTCTTTGTCCCACTCTCTTATGGAATCATAGCCCCTTGTCATTATCTCCCCGCTCATATGACAACAATCGATTTATCTTTATTAATTATTTTAATGTACATTTTACATAGCTCATCCCTTGTCCATATCATTTAATGTGGGATATCCTGCCAAACATATTGGCTCACCAACCTAATTCATATTTATAGAATTACATTATAAATTGTGGGGATTAAAACTGGGGATATTACATCCCCTCCCCCTTATTTTGTTGCACTATCCTCAATGCACAACACAATACATGTGTATATACATATTACAATGCTAGACTCTCTACTATTTATTTATCATATATTTTATTCATCCTAATATCATATGGGCATTCCATCCCAAAAACTATTCACATAAGCACTCTTTCCCAACAAATATTCACATAGGCACTCTGGCCCAAAACCATATATAATGATTTCCACAACTCATAATTATTGTAGCAATTCCAACAAGAAATTTATCATTCTCCTTGTTCTACACAACCTAAAGAAGCATACCCCATTCTATGCTCTACAGTCCCTCAGGTTGTACCACTTCCCTCCAGAGCTACAACACAAACTATCTAGGAAGTCTCAGAGATGTGGCTCGTGGAACTCCAGCTGCAACAACTTTCATACTTTGTTGATTTATGCAGTGATTCCAACCAACAAGATCTCATTTCCCTCAACCCAACGAAGTGTACCCCCTTCTCTTCACCATAGTCCCTTAGGCTATACCACTTCCCTCCAAGGCTCTAGCAGAAGGTTGGATAGGAAGTCTTAGAGCTATGGCTCCAATATCTCCAGTTGTGATAATGGGATCTCCAAACCTTCAAATAGTTGCAAATATGCCTCCTGCATTGCATATTCAACTCCACTTTACTTATTCCAACATACAACAAGTCCAATAGACTTTACTCATTCCATTCCCTTGTCCTTGAGCTCCATTTCCTTATGGTACTCGTATTCCAAGTACTCAAATTATGTCTTCTTTCTTCAGTTGTTCCTATGTTGGCACAAGGGCAGACCTAGGGTTCAATTCTTATCAACGCACCAACAAAACCCTACCTATTGGCCCTTTTGAAAACACCTGCAAAGCAGGCGAAGTCTCACCTGAGGTAGAAGCAGGGGGGTTATAGGACGCAGGTGTATGTAACCAGAATGGGACATGATTATGTGATAAGAGCACTTCACAAAATATTTTKTTAATGCTTAGGAAGTGAGCATGCATTAGTTTATTAACCTCATTAACATTGCAGAGGATAACCAAAGACAGATCAGCGYAGTAGCAATAAGTGATTATGCATCCTGAGAACTTAGCAGTTATCACTATGAGTTAAGTCTAGCATTCATTTACCCTTAACATAAGTAAAGTACTTAAGAAAAAAAATATACATTCATTACACATCATAATCAAAGMACTAATAAAATGAATAAAAGACATAACATAGCACAAAGMAAACCATGAGACACCMGATATACATGGTTCACCCCAGGGTGGGGTTATGTCCACAAACCACTTCACCTCTTTATTATTAGCCAAGATCTTACATTCAGTCACTCATGTGCACTAAGCCATAGAGTGAGACTTCGCACAAGACARGAGATATATGCACTAAGCATTAGATCCTCCTTMTTTACCCTCCAAAAATAGGTCAAATGCATAGATTCACAATCTCTTATCGCAATAGTTAGCACCTTCTACAAAATCACAGTCGAGCACAAATCCTCAACCACATACATTACTTTGCATTGAGCTACTCCTTCTTCCCTATATTCCTCTTTATTTATACTTTACAAACCCTTACAATAAGGCCTAAACATGGGGAAAACCCATGGGTGGACATCCCATAAACCCATTACAAAACCCTAGAGGACCCCTTACTAGGTCCAGAAAATCCCTCAAAATAGGTGAGATCCACAATATCAACTCCACCTGGGCAATCCTTCTTCGACCAACTTGTCTAAGTCTAAAAGTGGACCAAAACCTCCAAAAATCGACCAAAGTTTCCCCAAAACTTGGTTGAGGGCCAACAAGCCCCCAACACTCACCTGTGACTCATCCCAGGTCACTCAGGTCTAGACAATGTTGCTTCAAAAGCCTTGAGATTAACTCGAGCTACCTTGACTTGTTGCCTCGCCTGAGCCTCCTGCTTAGGGAGATCCTAGACTCTCTACTCTGTAAAAGGCCCTTCCAGGCCTTGTTCTACAGCTGGAACTACTTGATCCAATTGTGAACCCTAGCTATCGATTTCCTCGAACACCTTGCAAACTTTTTCCTACACATGTTGTAACTTATGTGTTACTTCCATCACCTTACCCTAGAGGGAAGTGATCTATTTTTGTACTGTGTGCTTCTCCTGGTATATCTTCATCCTTTCCACTATTGTGAGCAGCTTCATCTGTGCCTGTAATGAAAATGTTTGTTGTTGTGCCTCCTATAACTGAGCTTCTAGATTATTTAACTCTGGATCCTTGGCGAGGCATTCATATGTTTGGGAACTTCTGTTACTCAACTATTTACATGCCAAGATGAGGGATTTTATACTTTCTATTGTATTATTGGCGGAATCCTCCCTCTGGTCATGCACCTCCTACGGGGTTCTCGACATTGTTCAGGCCTCCAGTTCATTTATCCTATCCCGAAACTACTGGAGAGTCTCTGCGAGCTTCGTTACTTGAGCTTCGACAGGATCTTACTCCTCTTGTACCAAGCCTGGCATAGAGTGACATTCTTTACTAACTTCTTCTTTGACCATGACCTTCTCTACAAGTAGCTTCTCTTTCTCCTTCTGTAGTTGGTCTTCGCCAAATCTCTTTTCCTCTTGAATCTCTGATTTCTTTCTTTCATAGGAAGCCACATTGTCATGTGCTGCTCGTAACTGTACTAGAAATTCATCTTTATCCTTTTTCAAGGATTTGGTAGCCTTCTCCTTCTCTTCCTAATCTCTATGGAACCAAGATTCTTTTTCATCAACAAGCCTTCTTAGCTAGGATTCTCTTTCAATGGTTATTTCTCTCTGTTCCCTTCTGTATGCCTTCAAACCTGCCTCCAATACTTCGACCTATCCTAGAGGTATCCCTTTAAGGTTAACCTCAACATCCAAGTTGGGGCTAGCCTGTAGTGTTGCGGTGGTGGGAAACTTGATGTTATACTCGGGGAGGGTGATCCAAATCCCTGGTTCACCCTGCGGAGTTGGTTCATCCTCCAAGTGTGTGGTCTGTGATGAGGAAGGAAGAGACGGTGCAGTAGGAATTGCATGGACCAAACAAATAGCCTGTTGCACTTCCTTCAACTCCCTCTCAATATTTTCATATAACTCCTCATGTTTCTCTTTGTATCTCTCTAGAATGTCTTCAGAGTCATCCTCCATAGCTCTACGGACCAGACTAATGTCATCGTCAGTGAGAGTGGCTTCCAACTATGTCTTATTGGCGTGCGTTTTATTCCTTTCTGAGAGTTTCTTCAGAGTAACTTTCCTCTTTTGTGGTGTCACTATCCCAATAGGGGGGTCCTCAGGTGGTGTAGATTCACCTCCTCTTTTCTCTTCTTCTCCTTCATCTCCTCCTTCCTATCCTTCTGCTTCTTCTTCTCCTCCTCCCTATCCTTTTGCTTCTTCTTCTCCTCCTCTTTGTCCTTTTTCTTCTTCTCCTCCTTCCTATGAGCAAGACCCATTATCTCTAGAATTTTTCTCTTCGTCCTCTTTGTCTATCTCTATGTCCTAGAATTCAACCTGCTTTTTCTACGTCCTCATCCTAATGGACTGTCTGACATGTTCAGCTCACATAACCATCGCGCTTCCTATAGTGTCAGTTTCAGATAACTCTGCATCGGCGACAGGTACAAGAAATTCTTCCGGCCATTCCTTTATAATCTATTCGATATCTTCATCCACGAGATTATAGTATGATTGCAATTCTTCCTGGTGCTCATCGCTTCACATGGTGATGTAAATAAAGTGGGGATCAATGTGGAAATTTTCTATGGGTCGGTACTGATGTAGAGTACATGGTGTCATACGCAGGAATGCTTCAATGGAAACTTTCAACTCCTGATAATATCTGTGAAACAAGGCATTAGTTTTCCTTTGTCATGTCATTGGTATACCACTGGGTGGAAAACTGAGTGGCCAGGGGCTCCGTAGGTTTGATCTCTCAGAAAGTAGCTCCTTCAGGCATCTTCCAAGCCACAAATTCAATCAAGATGATTAGCCAACTGTAGTGGAACTCATATCCTAAGTCTTGGGCTTCGTGGTAATCCTTTTCTAGCTCGTTGATGAGGTAGTTCTCCCAGTTCATTTGCATGCCCTCCACACACTTTCTTGCGAGGTCCACCACAAACTTGGTGACCTATGTGGGCATTTATTACTCACTATATTTCCATCTAAGATTTGACAAGAAAACTACGCCATCCTATATGGATGCTACTTGTAACCTCGCTTCCCTTTTTCTACTTCTCCATAGGCTTCTTTGATGCATTGTGCTAAAGATCGGTCTAAGGTATTCCCTGGATAGAACTATTGTGGGTCAGAACCCTTCAAACCTAAACCTGTGATCCGGTGGATCAATGCTAGATCCACAGTAATTCTTATGTCGAGCCATAAATCTCCTCCATGATAGCACGACAGAAGGATTTTAACGCAAGCATTAATCTCCTGGTGGTGAACAAAATGTAAAATCTTCATCACGTTCAATATGGTTGACTGCGCCAACCCCTTGATCCATGGCTGCAAGACGAGGCGAGGTTTATTTCGGGTTATCTTCATTAAGTAACGGTGAGGAGATAACCTTTCATAGTTCTTTCGGTCTCCTAAGTTGAAGTCATTGTGTTTCAACAACGAGATCTACCCTAACTAACTCCCTACTATGTGAATTACTTTCGGAATGTAAGTAGTGAACACAGAGTACTCAAAATCATGAGGGATACTATCGTGGTTAACAACGTCAACTAGAGGTAGGATATATTGAGGCAAGATCAACAAGATCTGCTTCGCGTTAGCTAGATCACTGTGATGCTTACTTCTCTTTTCAGTAACGGTGTTCATGCGGGTGGAATGATGTTTGGTCGAAGGGGAAGCCTGCAGTCCCCTAGTCGATGACACTTGAATACCTTCAAATGCAGGTCTCTCAGCCATGAGTTTCCTAAGAACCTCCTCGATAGACTTCTCAAGATCGTTGGGTTCGCCCGACATTCTAGCTTTTAACAGACAACGAATAGATAAACGAGTAGGCGGGGTCTACTTTCATATAATGAAATGCAGCTCAGTTTGACACTTGGACAGATCTCGACTTAGTTCAATCAAACACAGGTAGCAAAAAGTGGTCCCAGTGCCACGATCGACAAATTAAATAAGCGGGGAGATTGTGACGGATCTTCCAACGGATAGGAACTAGAGTTACATGCTTCCATTAATGTAAATCTAGTCGTTATGGCATGGTCTCAACGTCCAAAATCAGTCCATAAACCCATAAATGCATTTCCTAACCATTCTAGAGTGTCATTCTAACAGTCGGGGCACCTCCAATGGTTATATCAATTCACCAAGGCAAACTCCAAATCTGCGCAGACCTGTTGTTCTAGTGAGGTTCAAACTCTGTCAACCTGCCTCCTGCGAGGTTCTAGTCTGCGAAGTATTCCATTTGGTTTCCTTAACTTCTTATAGATTTTCCAACTTAGCCTTATTTTTATTGATATCCCTTGCCTTCTTTCCTGTTATCTAAGTCTCTTTAATTGTTTTTGGAATCCTCTTTCCATTTTTATTCTTATATTCCCCCAACGTATTGGCTTTGCACTGTTGAGGTACCTCAAAGGTTATGAAGTTAATATCCATTTTCTTAGCACTTCCTGAGTGGGCACACTTCTCTCTTGGATAGATAGGTCCTTCAAGCCTTCTTGCATTCTTTCAACCTTGATAACTAATTCTTTTTCTTTATGTCCCTCTTGCATTGTTACTTTTCTCTGTTTCTTCGACTTATCCTCTCGTTCTTCTCTTAGTTGGTCTATTCTCCTAGCTATGAAATCCCTCAATTCTTTCTTTTTATTTTCTATAGCTTCTTCCTCTGCTTTCCTTCCGATCTAATCCTTCTCAATCCAGGTCTTACCTAAAAAAATTGGGAAAGGGTTGTTGTCCTCAACAAACCTAATGACTTTAAATTCTTCTTCAGTCGATGTTCCATGAACAATAATAGGTACAGTAGTTACTCTTCCACATAAAGTTATCATCCCTCCATTAAACAATCATATCCTTCCTAAATAAGGTACCATAGTAGGCTTTCCCAAAACTTCCTAAGTTTCTTTTATCATAATATTCACTTGTGTTTCTTTATCCAAGACTATACAGTCTATATCGAAATATTTTATTCTTTCACTTATGCGTTGTTTTTCTTTCAGGATTTATGGTAAACTGATATCTTTATGAACATCCATTGTTTCTTCCAACTATAATAACATAGTCTAAACTTCATCTAACCTTTCCTCTTTATGACTTTCTAACATACCCTTAGTCTCTTGACTCTTTTCATAAATTTCTTGTCTTATGTCCCTCCCTTCAACTTTAGAAATAATCCTTGGACAATCCTCAACCTCGTGACCAACAACCCTACAACAAAGACAAATAGGGCCTACCCAGGGCATTCCTTAGAAATATGTCCCAACCTTCTGCAATTATAACACAAAGTCAATCCCCTTTTTCTCTTAAATGTTCCCCAATCTTTTTTTTACTATGCACTTCCCCTAAGATCATAGTGTTGGACCTGCAATATGAAAAAATTCTTTCTAGGTTCCTACATCCACTTATTAGTCCAAAAACTCTTTCTATGCATAGGAATACCATATCTTTCTTCATTTCCATTAAATTTACTCAAATCAACTCTTTCTTTCAACTGCACCCTAGCCTTCAAACTAGGACATAATCTATTAAACATACTTAAATTCATGTGTTCAAAATAAAACATTTCACTTATCTTTTTCTTACCAAAGCACAAAGCTTACCTCTTTTAGGATCTTACCTCCTTTCTTCAAAACAACTTAATTTCTTGGAAAAAAGATTCACAAGTTAAGTAGAGTGTTGTGCACTTCAATAGAAGATCTACACACAAGGCTTCTCTTTTACTTCAGTTCCCAGCAATCATAGTTTCAGGTCCCGGCAACGGAACCATTTGTTGGCATAGGGGCAGACCCAGGGTTCAACGCTTAATAGCACACCAACACAACCCTGACTACTGGCCCTTTCAGAAACACCCACGAAGCAGGCGAAGTCTCACCCGAGGTAGAAGAAGGGGGGGTTACAGGATGCATGTGTCTGTAACCAGGATGGGACATGATTCTGTGATAAGAGCACTTCACAAAATATTATGTTAATGCTTAGGAAGTGAGAATACATTAGTTTATTAACCTCATTAACATCGCAGATCATAACCAAAGATAGATCAATGCACTAACAACAAGTGATTATGCATCCTGAGCTCTTAGCATTTATCACTATGAGTTAATTATAGCATTCATTGACTCTTAACATAAGTAAAGTACTTAAGAAACAAAAGATACATTCATTAAATATCATAATCAAAGGACTAAGCAAATGCATAACAGACATAACATAGCACAAATAAAACCATGAAACACTAGATATATGTGGTTCACCCCAGGGTGTGTCTACGTCCACAAACCGCTTCGCCTCTTTATTATTCAGTCACTCTTGTGCACTAAGACACAGAGTCGAACTTCGCACAAGACATGAGATATGTGCACTAAGCACTAGACCCTCCTTCTTTGCCCTCCAAAAATAGGTCAAATGCACAGAGCCACAATCTCTTATCACAACACTTAGAACCTTCTACAAAATCACAGTCAAGCACAAAGCCTCAACTATTCCTTTGCACTAAGCTACTCCTTCTACCCTATATTCCTATTTATATATACTTTACAAACCCTTACAATAAGGCCTAAACATGGGGAAAACCCATGGGATGACATCCCATAAACCCATTACAAAACCCTAGAGGACCCCTTACTAGGTCCACATAATCCCTCAAAATAGGTGAGATCCGTGATCTCAGCTCCACCTGGGTGCTTCTTCTTCGACCAACGTGTCGAAGTCCAAAAGTGGGCCAAAACCTCGAAAAATTGACCAAAGTTTCCCCAAAACTTGGTCGAGGGCCAACATCCTATAATAGCCATCATGGAAATATACATGGCATAGCCCTTATCATATAATAAACCTTATTCATAGGATTTATCAACTCAAAAATATAACATTTATTCAAAATTAACTTAATAAGAGGTATTTCAAATATTAATTCAAATATTGAAATTTTTTTACTGAAGGAATCCTTACCTCAATTCCCTTCTTCACTTTATGCATCATAAGAAAATGAATGCATACATGCATGGTTGTTATAAAATTACTTGATGCTACCTGATCAACTAGTATTTTGTAGAAGCTCGTAGTCTCCCTTCACCAACCCCTTGATCAACATGTTTACCGTCCTCATTTGTCTTCATACGGATGGCTATCATATACAGTGACAACATCATCACTTTTAACCATGCCATGAACCTTTCTTGGATACACAATCCATCATTAGTCATATTCAATTATCCTAACTTCATTATTTCACATACATATCACCAGGCTACTCTTAGTCTACAAGCATCCCACATGCATGTCCAATCATATGCACTAATGCACATCAATATGCACCAAATATTCAATGTTATCATGCCTACTAATGTGTATGCATTTTAGCTTCATTGTATGCATCATGCATCACTTCTATTTTTCACTCTTGTTCATATTTCTTTCAGCTTCTTGTTCTCCACGTAGTTGTCCTTGAATCCTTGTATATCCATGTGGCCATGTACACTGTCATTATTCTCATATATACATTATTATTCCCTTCTCTGAACCTTTTCTATCCAAGTCCCATGTGGCCATTCTACATTTCCAGCAAATGTTCTCTATTGGAAATTTCCTCTACTTTAGGAAATTATTTTCCAACCATACCTTGCAAGAACCTTCCATCACCTTGGAATGAGGTACTTTATATCATTCCATCATGTTGCTACTGCACTATCCTTCAATCATATTAACCATTATCATTATGGCATCCTTTTCCATTAACTCTAGTTGTCCATTGACTTTGCTAAATTTTAAAATACTTCTCTTCATTGCATTTAGTAATTCCCTATGAAGCCTCATTCTATCCACTTGAGACCAAACCACTCCCAATGGAATATTGTCTTTATCCATTAACACTCAAAAGAAAAAGGACCTTCATTATTCCATCCCTTGATTTCATTTCTACTTTTACCTCACTTTCACTATGAACTCTAATAACATAAGTGGATTTCTTTCTCTGAATTCTTCAACAATAGTTTCTTATTCATAACTAGAAACCCTTATAAGTTTTCACATAATAGTCCCTATAGATGATCTACCCATCCCTATGACTCACTTGTTATCTCATGGTATCTTTGTTCTCTTTTTAAAAAATATTTGCATCTATTAATACATATCTACCTTCAAGGATATGGAGCCTTGCCTTGCCTTTTTGTGCCCATTAATGACATTCTTCACTTGTTGGATTCATGTCCTATGTGAGAATTCTGGTCAATTTTCCTTTGAAATTCATTTAGACTATGTAGAAACTGAATAATAAGGTTTCTTTTCTCTTCCTGAGTCCTTTATCCACTTTTCATTACCTTCCCTGTAACTTTGCATTTCCCTATGCAAGCTCTTTATTGCCTCAGCCAAATTCTACAAGATTTTCCCCACTTCCATGTCATTTTTTTGCAAGTAATAACTACTTTGGTCCTTAAATGAACTATCTGGATCACAACTTGTGTCATCTACAAGATCAAGTTCTTTCCCTTCTTCGTGTTGTAAATTTTCTTTATTCAAGAGTAGATATCCTACATCATCAATATTTTTTGTTGATGAATCTTCCAACACTGAGTCTGCAAAAGTGCCCAACTTCAATTTTCCATTTTCCTGAAGATTAAATTTCTTGCATATTTTAGGTCCTTTTGAATAACCATGTGTCGGCATTCTATTACATCTAAGCCATACCTTTACAACTAGAAAAGAAGTGCCTGAACATCTAAGGATTTTTTGGAGCCAAAATATTCCTTATCGTAAACATATTGTATGGAAGATGCAGAATCCAATGTACCTGATCATGTTGTCAATAGGATCTTGACATAACATTCTCTTCTTAGGTTCCCCTTCTCATCAAATATACCTTGTTATTTAAAACTCTACCCATTTTTATTTGTCAGGTTGGCACACTTCAACTGTGCCTTTATGCTTCTACATAGGCACTATCATGAGTATATGCACTCTTTCTTAATTGATACTAACATCTTTCCTGTAGCTCTAACATATAGAAATGTTTTTTTTTCCCAAAATTTGACATTGTTTGGAAACTCACATTGAGCAATTGAATGGTTTATTTCCTCTTCTTCCTACAACTCTATAAAATAACTAGATGTTTCCTCAGAGGATTGAAACCTTTAAACATAGACAAACTTAACGAGAACTCTACAAAGTTCTGATTTTTCGGGATCACATTTTTTACCTCCTTTTGAAAAAAAATTCTATCGGTAGCACCCCCGCTCCCTTTTTAGGTTTTTTTTTCATATTTTAAATCCTCTTATCCATAATGTATTCACATTAATTTTTTAAATGCTTATTTTTTCATATATTTTCAAAATTTTCAAATTTTTTAACGGTGTTTTTAATCATTTTTCCATGCTTCTTTCAATGTTAAAAATGTTATATACCATTTACTTTATTGAAATTAAGCTTTTCATATAATTGTGTCTCCTTAATTAATTTATGGTTCCATACTTTTTTTTTGTCAGAAATATGTCCTTAACCTATTGAGACAACACTTTTTAACCATTGGCTAAGAAACCACAACCCAGAGGCATCTAAGCCATCAAAATCACCTTGGGATCGCACCTGATCTGGGCCGCACCAACCCTTAACATGGATGGATTTTTGGGTGCCTCTTCTCGACTAAACTCACCGCAAGTGTTTTAAATTTGGGTCACCTAGCAAATGAAACTCACACCTTAACCGATTGAGCTAGCGGGAATTGACATGGTTCCATACTTTTTAAATATAGTGGAAAATGTCATTTTTAACACATTTCTTACCTTTACTTCAATACATAGAAAATAATTGTAGTTAAATAACACTACTTATATATATATATATATATATATATATATATATAGAGAGAGAGAGAGAGAGAGAGAGAGAGAGAGAGAGAGAGAGAGAGAGAGAGAGA
>ML826699.1:0-13890 GCA_009831015.1 Picea engelmannii
AGCCTATTTTGAGAAGGAAGTTTATTTTGGGAGCATGCGTATTTTTGGAGAAAGATCGGTTTTGGGGAAAGACCTATTTTTGGAAAGAAAGACCTAATTTTGGAGCAGGCGCAACAAGTGGCAAAAAAGTAGCATGCAAGAGGAAAAACAACGTGGCGTGTACGCAGACAAGCCTAACCATGATAGGGTTAGGGTTTTTGGCAAGATTGTAACGGCTATAAGCCATAAAGTAGTATAAATAAGGACCTAAGAGGTCTAGGAGAATAAAGAATGGTAACAGAGAGAGTTGATTATTATGAATTTTGTAAGTCATGTAGAAGAGTCGAATAAGATAGTTCTTGAGGGTTAGGTCACAGGCTGAGGAGCCTAGTGTGATCTAGTCAGCCTCATAGAGGGTTCTTACCCTCACTTTTGATTGTATTACTAAAGATGTAATGTGCGCAGTGCAATATTTTGCAGCAGATTAAATAAAAGAGCAGAGAATCCAGATCTTTGTGGACGTAGCCCCAGGAGAGGGTGAACCATTGTAAACCTTGTGTTTTGTGTGATTGTCAATGAATTTGTACTTTCTGTTGATCATTAGCTTATGAATGAATGGTTAAACTATATATATCAGCATGCGTGCATGGGTTTAAAGATGAATAAATCATATAAGTACTTAAATAATTAAAAAACACAATGCATAAGGAAGGAAGAACACAACCCCAGATCCCCACTCACTCCTAGACTGCAAACACTTGAGTATTGCAGTCACCAATAAAAGTTATCTCGGGTGAGACCGCGTTGTGCACCCTGTGCGCAACGTTTCCTTCTAAAGTACCAGGAGGGCTGATAGTTTTGAGGGTTTTATTGGAAACCTATTGAAGATCTGAACCTAGGTCAGCCCAAGAAAAAGTGAGAGAGAAACAACCAACAAATGGTTCTGTTACCGGGACAAATTACACAGGATTGAGTGGACGGTATCCGTGTAAGAAACACGCGGAGAATGGAAGTATAGAAGGGAATGTTCAGGCCATGGAGTTTGTGCATAAGGACAACATAAACCTTAAGTTAACAACGCCCAAATATCTCGACAAATACGTGTTTAGTGACTTGCATGAGGTATTTTTCTGTGATTTCGCACATTTGTTGTAGTAGTGGTTATTGATGTTAAAGGAAAACCACCCTACAAATCAAATATGACAGTTGGAGTGGAATCCTGTGGAGATCACGCAGTTACAACAAGTTAATAACAAATTTATGCGCGCAGTAGATTTTTGGTTAGACAGTATTGTTGCAGGGTTTATCACCAGATTTGCAGTAGATATTGTGAATTCTTACACCACATCTGAGTAGGATTTTCTAAAAGGACCCAGAGGTAGTACATCAGATCATTGTATACTTCAATCAAGATTTTAATGCATGACAACGATGTGATTACCATGGAATCAGACGACTAAACTTCCCCGCGTGCATGGGGGAAGGGGGGAAGCACTAATAGGAGGTTGAGATATGGAAGAGGAGATGGATAAGGGAAAGAAGAAGGAGGATATGGACCCAATCATGATGGAAGAAGACCAGATAAATCAGATAATGGAAAAAGTTGTAAAGACGCGCAGTGGAGTACCCTACCAATATAAAATGAATAACAAGAAGAGAGCCATAGTCGACAGAGAGGGATTGGCAAGTGATGAAGAAGAGGTAGAGGATCTCTAGGCTGTGGAGAAGATTAAGTAATCCTATTCACAACGTATTAAAGGAAAACATGAGGTCCAGGGTCAGGAACAGAAGGCATAACTCCAATCCATATCACCGTCAGTGTGGAACCTACAACCCCATGTGCGACTAATACACCTGAAAGAACACCAACGTTTAGACAACCAAATTTTAGTGGAAGAAAATCAATAGGACAAGGATCCAATCGAGGAGAATCAACTAGGGGATACAGTTCAGGAAGTAACAAACAAGTTTCTACACCGTGTGGAGGCAGTAGTTCAACACAATTCAAAATGGCAGGACATGATCCCACGATGAGATTACCAGAATTTCGGGGAAAGGAATTAGAGGACATTGAAAAGCACTTATTCATCTGTGAGAAGATCTGGGAATCAAAGAAGATCAAATATGAGGGTACAAAACTCACACAGTTAGTTATCACACTAAGAGACCACACACTGGACTAGTACATGAGCCTAGCTGTAAACAATCCACGGGGAGTACCAAAGACTATTGGAGACGTGAAAAAATCATTGGTAAGTGAGTTTTAGAAGCCCAAGACAGAAGACTAGTACATGAATGAAATGATTGAAATCAGGCAAAAACCAGGTGAGTTTGTTCAGGAGATCGATCAGAGGTTCAAACATCTGAAAGGTAAGTTGAAATATGCAATTGTTGACATGCAACATATGCACTTATTTGTGAACTCGTTATTACCACATTTGAAATACCCGTTAAGACAACAGAAGTTCCAAACTCAGGTAGAGGCTATGCAGGCAGCCTTACAACTGGAAGAGAACATGTATCAGAAGACATATCCATCAATAGAGGAGTTGAAGGAGGATTTTAAGAATCTAACATTTCAACTTAACCAGAATAAGGGCAAAGAGAAAAGAGAAGTTTGGTGTACCATATGCAGGACAAAAGGACACCATAAGAACGAATGTCCAAATTTTGTGCAGTATATGGAAACAGGTGTACCAAACCCCTTGCCAACAAGAGGACCATGGTGCGAGATTTGTAAAATGTATGGGCATGATCCATATCATTTTCCAATGATGCAGAAGTATAAGACAGTACTCAAAAGTTCATATTGCAATTTTTGCAAGTCA
Organism: Picea engelmannii; assembly: GCA_009831015.1. Taxonomy (NCBI): domain Eukaryota; kingdom Viridiplantae; phylum Streptophyta; class Pinopsida; order Pinales; family Pinaceae; genus Picea; species Picea engelmannii. Next base: position 2,808 of record ML826699.1, read on the forward strand.
GTGGGTCATGATGATAAGGATTGTAAAACAATGGAGATGATGAGAGACAGAACTTCAGATACTTATAGGGTGCAATCAGAAATGATCATAGGACAAGATGCACCTCAATTCAGCCAGGTACCACAACCATACAACAATGCGTAGCCACAATATAACCAGGTACCTCAGTACAACACACCGTGAGGAGATTGAGGTGGATACAAAGATGGAGGAAGAGGTAGAGGAGATTTTGGACAAAGAAGAGCACCAATAGTGTGCCACAACTGCCAACAACCAAGATATTATGCAAGGGATTGTCCACTTCCACTAGCAACATGTATGTATTATCGCACAACAGACCATGACACAGAAGATTTTCCAACACTCTTGGGAAAGATCCAAGAAAAAAGGAACCAGAATGTCCAGTGGATTTCTGCAAAAGCCAAGGATGATGGGAGAAACATCAATATAGTCACTCAAGGAGGAGCCAAGACAGGAATTGATGCAGCAAAACAATATCACCAATGGGTTAAGAAGAATACTGAGCCATAGAATCAGTTTAACGCATGAAAAGAAAAGGAAACATCTAAGGAGGCCAGACAGGAGTTTCTCAAGAAAAATGTTGCGTCTACATCAGTCGCGCAATAAACTCAGAACTCACCAATGTATGAGATTCCCTCCTTAATGGACCATACCAGTGAAGGACAACCTTTAGACAAAGTAAGTACCATAAAGATTTTTCTTCAATCCTGTGTTAAGTTATTGAATAATCCATCATCTATTAAGGTCTTACAAAATCTTCTAGAAAGACGCAACACATAGGTAGAAGGGAAGTTAGAGCATAAAACAATCAATCATATCCATACAAGAAGAAGGACAATAAGAGAATTTAGACTAAATGCTAATATTGGAGATTTCAACATGGGAGATATTATATTGGACTTAGGCTCTGAAGTAAATGTCTTACCTAAGAAGACATGGTAGTGTATGGGAGAACCCACACTAGGCTAATCACCTGTCTAGTTGAAACTAGAAAATAAACACATAGTGTTACCAATTGGAAGGCTTAAATGTGTGACAATAGATTTGGATGGAGTGTGCACTACGGAATGATACAATGCTCTGATGCCAATTGAAGAAATTGAGCATAAGAATATTAGGACAAGAAGATTAGCGGAAAAGGCCTCAAGCCATATTTCTCAACATTGTATTCATCTTAATGATACAAATATATAATACAATAATGAAACCACCTCAATTGTTCTCACATCGACACCTCATCATGAGATAAGGTAGAAGGAGGAAATATAAGAATCTAGAAACACACTTAGGATAACAACTATATCATATCATGTAAAATATACAAAGGTGGTATACTAAGACTTAATGATTGTATACGAGAAAGAGGCTAACATTCCCCCCCTCAATCATAAGTCCAAACAACAATACCAACAAAGCAGGTGCATAAGTTGGTATATCTCCATGTCTTCATGTTAAAACTCCTGAGCTGAGCCACAATGAAGAACGGCCTGAAAAACCACCAATCTGGATGTTGAATGGTTCATCTGAAATGAACTAGAAGAGAGATGAGATATGGAAGTGAACATCTGCAATATCTAAACATTCCATGATTGCTTGACAATTTGATCATTTTGCCAAGTATTTTATCTAGAATAATCTGATGTCTTCTGCTAATTGGGGAACATGTAGTATCACCACTCTACTATCAGTGTATAACCGAAGTGTTCTCTGAATCTGTGGTTTGCGATGACCACTAACCAATTGATACCATGTATCTGATGGTTTTTGGATAACCACTAACCAATTGTGACACTTTTAGGTGTCCAAAAACATCCCAATGTATAATTTGTATGATTCAATTGCAAGTCCTTGAATCATAATCCTGCCAAAGTATGCCATCTCTAGAAAAACTCACTATGTGATCATGTGAGCCAGGATGCATGCAATTTTTTCACTTAATGTAAACTCCAATTTGATGAGAGCGAACCAAGAGAATTGAATCAAATTCTAGTCTGACACATCCCTGAAAATGCCTAACAACTCAATCAAATGCCAAGCTGCAATGCAGAAGGATCCTTTTGTCTTATGCTAGGTCGAATGACCATCTATGTGAACCAAACGTCCACATCATTGCTCTCAAAATAAATAAAAATAGCATCCAAATTATGTATGATTCAACTTAAACTTATTGAACCATAATTTTTCCAAAGTCTGTCATCTACAGACCGTAGTTTCCCATTTGGCAAATTTCATGCCCATCTGGCATACTTGATGTTTGTCGTTTTCAAAACTTTTTGTCTAACAAGCATCTTCAATTCCATCATCAATTCCCCCCTTTGTCAACTAAAAAGAGAGATCACAAGTGGTTTCATGAACCATCGTCACTAAAATTTTGAACTTCCCCCCTTAAGGTGCATCAGAGTTTCATCATTGTACTCCCCCCCTCTATGCTCAAGAGAGTACCATACTTGTTCCAATTCAGTACAACACAAAGTGGGCATGCGGAAACAACCACATGTTATCTCTTCCCGTGAGGGCCATGCTCAAAAGCTACGCCATAAGGGGACCACTTATGTGAGGTACAAAAAGGCTATGTGCTATGAGATTGGTCTTTACTCGAGATTCAATTCTACGGTAAGACTTATATAATCACTTGGTTGTTGATGACCATTTCCAAGGATCAATCCACTCATAGTGAATCTTCAATCTTGTAGGTTTCTTTAGTATTGAACATCTGTCTGAAGAATGGTTATGCTTGCCACAATGTTGGCAAGGATGGAGATCAAAACACTTATTCTCTATGTGACCAACTCGATTACAATGTTGGCATGTCGCATTATGATGTTGAACTTGAATATGTGAAAGTGAATCTTCTTGAAGGAATCCAACACTTTGGAACTTTATAGGTCTGGAATAATTGGGAATATGAAAGGTAACTTCCTCGTCATATCCAAGTCCTGTTCTATTTTTGTTGTAGATGATTTCTTCCCAACGTATGATGATGGGCTTGGAAATAGTATTCTCAACCTGTTTCTTTGACATATCTGTATGTTGTTGCATTATTGAAAGGTTTTTCTCGCTAAACTCAAAAGAAAACTCTTGCAAAGTAGGTTCAAGAATAGCTTCGTCTTTGTTTGCATCTGCAATTTTCTTGTTGAGTTGCTCCTTCACTGACTATTGATCAAAAACATCAGCATCATCATCATCATAGAGAGGGTTGTGCTGAACAAAACCTAGTTCATAATACTTCATTGGTTGTTGATTTTTGAGATTTATCAACTCATCATTCAATAGTTGGGATTGTGCTTGAAGAAGTTTAACTTTAGCTTGCGTCACTTGCAAACAAGTTAGCACTGATTGAAGAGTTGCTTTGTTCAATATCACTATGTTATCTTCAGTGGTGTTTATTAGAGTGTTTAGAAACTCTAATAATTCACGACTTCGTTCCATTTGAACACACTCACTTGAACTTCTCGTTCACTTGCTCTTCTCGCTCGCTTGAATTTGTTTCTCGCTCGCTTGAACTTTTCTTGCTTTCTTCCAAGAAGTTGAGGATGTCAGTTACCACCGAAAATGCATCCAAACTTGTGATGTTTACAATGATTTGAGTTAACCTACTCAACCTTGTCAATTTCGACTCAAAATTACAATGAATCTTGGGTGTTGGGCTCAACCAAGAATGCACCCAATTACAAAGAAATTCAACTTGATTTGATTGGACACTTACAAAATAATTATAGTTGATCTTGATTACTTACAAAAAATATTGTTTGCAAGTTTACAATAAATGTCGATTTCAAAGTTGATTTGATCTTCAAATTTGATGATGCTTTGAGTCCTTGATTATGAGCTTGATGTGTCCAATGTTGATGTGATTTCCAATTTGATATCTTTGTTGCTTCTTGATTACTTTGCTTGATTGTACTTGAAAATCATTATGCATGAGCTTGTGTGTTGCGTAACTGCTAAAATTGCAATTGTGTTTATGTCAAAACTAGACAATAAACAATATAAGCCTCCATGAAAAGATCACCACCACACACAAGTACAAGTGTACCCATGATCCCCTTATTCAATTTCAGGTGGATCTAGGACACCAACCACAACAAAATAAGTCTTATTATTAATTTTGCAAGATTACAATGATATTTCCTTTTGAATAAGGAAATAGAAATAGATATTTTTGAAGAATACTTGTCTTCCCCCTTTTTTATGGCTAATAACAAGACATTAAAAATATCAAATTATTCAAAGTCGACTCATACACATATTGTGTGATATCCACATAATTGTGTCCCAATCAACATAAGTGCCCCACTACACTTAGTCCACTTTACAATGATCTTTACTTGTCCCCCTTTGAAGTAAACACTTCAAATTACAACATAAAAGATATCTTGATTTGTCTTCTTAAAATACACATCTTCTTAAAAAACTATTTAAAACATAAACTTCTAAATCTTTGTAATGAACGTTTAAGTAAATGTCTTAAATCTTGTGCACATTTATGTTATGCATGCCCTTCTTAAACCACTTATCCCAAAACAAGCTACAAACTCCTTGGAAAATGAAACGACTGAAATCTATGAGTTGACAAGATCATGAACTTCGTTTTCTAATATGCCAAATACAGTTTTCGTTTATTTTGATGGAGGTCAACCTTATTTGTATCATAAATGAATACTCTGATATCGTGGAAAAACTATTGGGTGAGCTGGAGATTGAGGGAGATTTCCAAAATACCTTCTTTATATGTGTTGAATATTGATGAGCTGAAGAGTTGGAAAAAATCATGGCAAGCTGGACAATCTGGAGATCGTGGGAGATCTGCAAAAATGATGGGAGGATTGTTGTCCAAAAACGTAAGCTGCAAAATCATGCAAATTAAAGGAAACTTCTGAATTCAAATGTGCCAATGAAGAATGGACACGTCGACATCTAGAATTACAACAACAAGAAAAGGAGGTGCAACAGTTGCGTATGAGAAAAAAAGGGCAGAAGTTGAAAGTATGCTAGAGATGGAGAGACGTCAAAAGCGACGTCTTGAAGAAATTTGGGAAACCCAGAAGGAGGAGCAAACAATGGATTTGAAAGAACAATTTCATGATTTCATCCAGATCGTGCATCAAAAGTTGGATTGCAACGTCAGGTAGAAGCTGAGGTGACTTTCAAGATTATTTCATGCTTGAAAGACACATTTCCACTCTCTTCTACAACATTTCTAAATAGAACATATTGGTAGTCTCCTCCAATCCTTCTATCGATATCAACAATCGCTGCAAAAATGAAGAAGTTTGGATCATTGTATTAATGGATAGATCGATCGCTTGTTGAAATAGGAGATCCCTGGAAATATTGAAAAAAACAAATCGCACCACACTAGAAACTAAGTCACTGGAAATGGTGGGTGTCATAAACAAGATTGATCACACAAATGAGTAGATCATTGAGTTTGATTACTGTTTGGATGGTTGACATATCTATCGTAATCATGTGGTTGAAATGAGCAGATCTAGGTGGACTGTTGAGCGAACTTCTACACATCTCATTGATTGGTGAACATGAATACAATGATAGCAGATCTACCAGATATGCGTTTTATTTTCATATTTGGATCCTCGATTTCAATATGTAGAAGTTATCACAGTAAAAGAAGGGACTGTTGTTGCTCCTCAGAGGTGGGCATGGAGATTCAAAACCCTTTGTTGTGCATCCATATTTTCCCAATTCCACGCATAGGTGGGTTGAGTATGGGGACTGGAAAATGCCAATGAAAATGATAGTGCAAGGATCTATTTCTAGGTCAAGAGATGTGTGAGATCCGATACAATTTTTATTTGAAAACCATAATTCCTAGAATTGCTTGCGGTGATTTTGTGCAGGTACTACATGTAATTATCAACTCAAAGGATTGATACACATAACACAAAATAGATCTCATAACATGAACTCACATACCATACTGAAATGATAGAAAATAGTGTACCTAAGTTCCATACCAAATCGACGATGTTCTCCTTCGCTCAGTCCCTCACGTTGGATTGGAACATGCGCACTCTGGTTTCAGTTTCTTTTTCTCATTCCTCTATATTAGTGAAAGGCAGCATGTACTCTTCAGATTTTTGTCAACATCCCAAAATCCTCTGCTTGCATGAAAAACTATCATGGCTCTCAAGACTACCAGGCCCTTAAGAACAAAGGAGCTCTAATACCAATTGATAAAATGCTATAATACCAATTGAAGAAATTGAGCATAACAATATTAGGACAAGAAGATTGGCGAAAAAGGACTCAAGCCATATTTCTCAACATTGTATTCATATAAATGATACAAATATATAATACAATAATGAAACCACCTCAATTGTTCTCACATCGACACCTCGTCAGAAGATAAGGTAGAAGGAGGAAATATAAGAATCTAGAAACACACTTAGGATAACAACTATATCCTAGCATGTAAAATATAAAAAGGTGTTGTACTAAGACTTAATGATTGTATATGAGAAAGAGGCTAAGTAATAGAGATAGTAGATGGCACAACACCTTACCAAACATTGCTTTGATTGGATTGGGAATTTGATAACTAGGCTATAATTAACCTAAAGACAAGAAAAATGACCTTTAAATCAGGCGAATATAGAGCCATTCCACCATTGGATCCTTGAGAAGGAGAAAGGTTTGTAGAGGCCACTTGTTTGGATCTGGAAGAAATAAACCAGTTGTACATAACCACCGCGCAAGAAGAGGATTATGTTAACCCAACTGCAGATGGGGTACTCAGTAGGAGAAGCATTACATCATGTACCTTCAACTTAGACACGGGTTTGGAGAATTGTCAACAACGATTACATGAAGTTTCCACAAGGAGGTGCGCAAGAATAGATCGCGCAGTAAGATGGATTGGTACAAAGATAAGAGAACCTCCTAGTTTTCATGGGCTAAATGACTTAGAGGAATTCTTGACAAAATATGAAGAGGAAGTGTTAGAAAATCAGAAGCTCTTAGCCCTAGATATTGCACTCAAGGCAACACCTGCAATATGGTGGGGTGCACACAAAGAAACAATTTAGGACTGGTATCAATGTAAACGACTACTGCGCATTAGATTTGATGCAGAGCTGGGGAGCAATAGAGTCCAGAAGTATGATGGGAAAATCACACCAATTGAACACTTGGAGAAGTGTATAACACAGTGGAGGATGACACCACTAGAGGACTGCCCTCATAATTTTATACATGCATTAGAAGGGACCTTGGGGAACTGGTACATAGACCAGGAGATGCGCAGAGGCACTACAAAATGGACAGGATTAAAACAAAATTTTGTAGTAACTATCTCATTTGAACATGAGAAACCCAACATTGATTCAACGTTGAAACTGATAAGGGGAGTGATATTTATTGATGAACCAAATGTTGAAATCATGACAGAATATCAACAACAGAACATACAGACAGAGAGTTAAAGACTTACTCTCATGCTATCATGTCGAAGATGAAGCACCAGATGAAGATGACCCACACAACATCCAAATTACAAAAATTGAAGGAGAGAGAGAGGTGGAAGGTCCATCTCTGGAGTCATAAGTATTTGTTTCACTAATCAAGGTTAATAAAGTCAACATTGGGACGAATGACAATCCTAAAATGGCAAGTATTGGAGACTATTGGGATGAGCAAACATTAGAAATAATAACATAGTTATTGCACGAATACGGTGACCTGTTTCCAACAACCTTTACAAAGATTAAAGGCATCGCAAGGGTGCTAGGTGAGATGAAGATACCCCTCAAACATGAGGCTAAACCTATCAGGAAAGACCTTATGGACTGAATCCAGTGTATAAGCAGAAAGTGAAAGAAAACATTTACTGAATGTTGGAAGCTGGTATCATAGAACCAGTAGAGGAATCTGAATGGATCAATCCTATGGTAGTCCAAGAAAAGAAGCAAGGGGGGATAAGGATTTGTGTAGATTTGAGGAAAATCAATCCTACTTTCTTACATGACCCTTTCCCTACCCCTTTTACAGATGAAGTCTTAGAGAATGTGAGAGGCTCGGAAGCATATTCATTTACAGATGGATTCTCAAGTTACCATTAGATCAAAATAGCTCCATAGGACAGGTATAGGACTACTTTTGCTACAGCATGGGGATCCTACCAATATACAGTCATGTAATTTGGGCTAAAGAATTCACCAACTATTATTTCAAGGGTAGTCATAGTTGTTTTCAAGGAATTCATACATCAGTTTCTAGAAGTATATCTCGATGATTGAACTGTATATAGTCTTTTGAAGGACCATGTAGAAGTGTTAAGACCAATCTTGGAAATATGCGGGCAATGTCAGATATCATTAAACATCAAGAAATGAATTGTTGGCACACCTTTTGGGATATTGTTGGGACATATAGTGTGTAAACAAGGTTTATTAGTGGACCCTACTAATATTGCAGTCATTGTAAATTTACCACCACCAAAATCAGTGTGCCAATTAAGAGCAACACTGGAAAATACAGGCTATTACAGGAAGTTTATAAAGGGTTATGCACAGATTACTGCACCAATGGAAAAATTGTTAAAGAAGGACAACAGATTTCAATGGAATCGAGACTGTCAGCAAGGATTGGACACTCTAAAGGAAAAGATGGTGACAACACCTATATTAGTATTTCCAGGTTGGGAAAAGACATTTCATGTGCACGTAGATGCATCAACCATAGCACTTGGAGAAATTATGGCGCATCCAGGAGCATGGGAATTATACCATCCTGTAGCCTTTGCAAGCATAAAGTTGTTAATCTGAGCATAATTACAACACCACAGAAAGAGAAGGCCTAACTATGGTATATGCACTTCATAAATTCAGGCACTATTTACTGGGTAAACACTTTAAAATGTTCACAGACGATTTTGCCCTCAAATATCTAGTCAGCAAGTCAGTGTTGGGGGGGAGGATATGTAGATGGTTGTTATTATTCCAAGAATTCGATTTCAATGCGATAGTCAAACTAGGGAAGTTGAATGCAGGACTTGATCACCTATCAAGGGTAACCAATGGAGAAGAACCTACTAACTTGGAAGACAACTTCCCTGATGTACAGTTATTTTCAGTACAGGTAGTTGATAAATACTTTGTTGATATTATTGAATACTTAAGTACAGGCGTTGCACCACAAGAATTTATCATCGTGCAGAAAAAAACCTGGTAGTCAGAGATGCAGACTATCGACTCATTGCAGGTCATTTATACAAGATGGGCGCATATAACATTTTGATAAGGTGTGTATTGGAACACGAACGACCCAAAATTTTGGCAGAATCTCATGAAGGTATAGTTGGAGGACACTATGCAAGAAAAGTTATCGTGTAGAGGGTATTACGCGCAGGATTATGGTGGCCAACAATCCATAAAGATGCCAAGGAATATTTCCAGAACTGTGGTTTGTCATAGGGTTGGAAAACCCAACAGAAGGGATGAGATACCCCTAAGACCACAAGTGACTCTGGAGGTATTTGAAAAATGGGCAATAGACTTTGTTGGACCTATTAATCCACCAAAAAAAAGGTCAAGAGAAAGATATATCATTATTGTGACTGAGTACTTAACAAGATGGGTAGAAGCAGCACCAGTCAAACATTGTAGCGCGGAAATAGCATCACACTTCTTATTTGAGCAAGTGATCACTAGATCTGGATGTCCCAGGATATTGATGAGTGACCAAGGCACTCATTTTATTAATAATACCATCATGGAGATGACTGAGGAGTTTTAAGTCTATCACCACAAGAGTACACCATATCATCCTTAGGTAAATGGAACAGTAGAAGATTTCGATAAGATTTTGGAAAATGCATTGACTAAGATTTGCAATGTTAACATGGATGATTGGGACTTAAAAATACCAGCAGTATTGTGGGCATACAGGACCACATGCAAGAAGTTGACAAGACAGACAACATTCAAACTAGTGTATGGGAAAGAAGCAGTGGTGCCATTAGAATTTATGGTACCCAGTCTGTGCGTAGCAACAATTACCAACATGACAGAAAGAGGCATAGTACAGGAGAGGCTAAGCCAACTAATGGAAATGGAAGAGGACAGGATTCTGGCAAGATTTCACTAGGAAGTAAAGAAAGCAAGGGACAAAGCCTCACGTGACAGACATATTAAAAAGAAGAGCTTTATGGAGGGAGACTTAGTTCTTCTCTATGAAAACAAATTTATGCAACACCCTGGTAAGTTTAGAATGCATTGGCTAGGGCCATATGAAGTAAATAATCTCACGACTGGGGGATCTGTACAACTAAAGGACTTGGGAGGAACATAACTGAAAGGAATGATTAACGTTATTCGACTAAAACCGTACAGGGACAGTCGACCTACTAACTCTTAAAAGCTACAGTGCAGTAAGAAAGTCATGTATATAGTGTACTACAGTAGATATTAGGACATTAAATGATCAAAAGGGGAAAAAGAAAAAAATAAGAATACAAAAATAGAAAAAGAATAAAAACACAAAAAGAAGCAGAAGTTGACTAAACCACAAGAAAGTGCGAAAAAAAAAGTCGCGTGCAACAATTACTGTGAAAACATCGAAAGACAGCGCACAGGAAAAATTACACTCGGCGCAAATGCACGCAAAAAGTGAAAAACAAATATGACCAAGTCTATAAAGGGTGGAAAGAACGTGTTATTTCAACACTTCGTGATTTTTTAGCACAGAGCAAGATACAAAGTGCGTGCCCTGGCTAGAATTGTACGAAGAAGCAAGCTAGTGTGTGAATTAGATAGAAAATGACACCACCAAAGTTCAACGCTCCAAGCTAGTATGTACGGGTTACTCGACAGAGCCAAAGTGTTAAGCCCTAATATTGGCTCACTACCACTTAACTGGGGCATATTACATTAGCAATGTTATTTTATTTATGTTGGCTTTATTAGTCCCTGCCGGAAGGCCAAGGGCAGGGACTATAGCGATGAGTTCATCGCTGACTTTCAATTAGTTGTTAGTTGACTTCGAAATTTTTGTAGAAATGGTAATGTTTAACATAGGAAATATATATACCTGATTTTTT
>ML826699.1:13990-30756 GCA_009831015.1 Picea engelmannii
TGATTTTGGTGGTGGTAAATTTACAATGACTGCAATATTAGTAGGGTCCACTAATAAACCTTGTTTACACACTATATGTCCCAACAATATCCCAAAAGGTGTGCCAACAATTCATTTCTTGATGTTTAATGATATCTGACATTGCCCGCATATTTCCAAGATTGGTCTTAACACTTCTACATGGTCCTTCAAAAGACTATATACAGTTCAATCATCGAGATATACTTCTAGAAACTGATGTATGAATTCCTTGAAAACAACTATGACTACCCTTGAAATAATAGTTGGTGAATTCTTTAGCCCAAATTACATGACTGTATATTGGTAGGATCCCCATGCTGTAGCAAAAGTAGTCCTATACCTGTCCTATGGAGCTATTTTGATCTAATGGTAACTTGAGAATCCATCTGTAAATGAATATGCTTCCGAGCCTCTCACATTCTCTAAGACTTCATCTGTAAAAGGGGTAGGGAAAGGGTCATGTAAGAAAGTAGGATTGATTTTCCTCAAATCTACACAAATCCTTATCCCCCCTTGCTTCTTTTCTTGGACTACCATAGGATTGATCCATTCAGATTCCTCTACTGGTTCTATGATACCAGCTTCCAACATTCAGTAAATGTTTTCTTTCACTTTCTGCTTATACACTGGATTCAGTCCATAAGGTCTTTCCTGATAGGTTTAGCCTCATGTTTGAGGGGTATCTTCATCTCACCTAGCACCCTTGCGATGCCTTTAATCTTTGTAAAGGTTGTTGGAAACAGGTCACCGTATTCGTGCAATAACTATGTTATTATTTCTAATGTTTGCTCATCCCAATAGTCTCCAATACTTGCCATTTTAGGATTGTCATTCGTCCCAATGTTGACTTTATTAACCTTGATTAGTGAAACAAATACTTATGACTCCAGAGATGGACCTTCCACCTCTCTCTCTCCTTCAATTTTTGTAATTTGGATGTTGTGTGGGTCATCTTCATCTGGTGCTTCATCTTCGACATGATAGCATGAGAGTAAGTCTTTAACTCTCTGTCTGTATGTTCTGTTGTTGATATTCTGTCATGATTTCAACATTTGGTTCATCAATAAATATCACTCCCCTTATCAGTTTCAACGTTGAATCAATGTTGGGTTTCTCATGTTCAAATGAGATAGTTACTACAAAATTTTGTTTTAATCCTGTCCATTTTGTAGTGCCTCTGCGCATCTCCTGGTCTATGTACCAGTTCCCCAAGGTCCCTTCTAATGCATGTATAAAATTATGAGGGCAGTCCTCTAGTGGTGTCATCCTCCACTGTGTTATACACTTCTCCAAGTGTTCAATTGGTGTGATTTTCCCATCATACTTCTGGACTCTATTGCTCCCCAGCTCTGCATCAAATCTAATGCGCAGTAGTCGTTTACATTGATACCAGTCCTAAATTGTTTCTTTGTGTGCACCCCACCATATTGCAGGTGTTGCCTTGAGTGCAATATCTAGGGCTAAGAGCTTCTGATTTTCTAACACTTCCTCTTCATATTTTGTCAAGAATTCCTCTAAGTCATTTAGCCCATGAAAACTAGGAGGTTCTCTTATCTTTGTACCAATCCATCTTACTGCGCGATCTATTCTTGCGCACCTCCTTGTGGAAACTTCATGTAATCGTTGTTGACAATTCTCCAAACCCGTGTCTAAGTTGAAGGTACATGATGTAATGCTTCTCCTACTGAGTACCCCATCTGCAGTTGGGTTAACATAATCCTCTTCTTGCGCGGTGGTTATGTACAACTGGTTTATTTCTTCCAGATCCAAACAAGTGGCCTCTACAAACCTTTCTCCTTCTCAAGGATCCAATGGTGGAATGGCTCTATATTCGCCTGATTTAAAGGTCATTTTTCTTGTCTTTAGGTTAATTATAGCCTAGTTATCAAATTCCCAATCCAATCAAAGCAATGTTTGGTAAGGTGTTGTGCCATCTACTATCTCTATTACTTAGCCTCTTTCTCATATACAATCATTAAGTCTTAGTACAACACCTTTTTATATTTTACATGCTAGGATATAGTTGTTATCCTAAGTGTGTTTCTAGATTCTTATATTTCCTCCTTCTACCTTATCTTCTGACGAGGTGTCGATGTGAGAACAATTGAGGTGGTTTCATTATTGTATTATATATTTGTATCATTTATATGAATACAATGTTGAGAAATATGGCTTGAGTCCTTTTTCGCCAATCTTCTTGTCCTAATATTGTTATGCTCAATTTCTTCAATTGGTATTATAGCATTTTATCAATTGGTATTAGAGCTCCTTTGTTCTTAAGGGCCTGGTAGTCTTGAGAGCCATGATAGTTTTTCATGCAAGCAGAGGATTTTGGGATGTTGACAAAAATCTGAAGAGTACATGCTGCCTTTCACTAATATAGAGGAATGAGAAAAAGAAACTGAAACCAGAGTGCGCATGTTCCAATCCAACGTGAGGGACTGAGCGAAGGAGAACATCGTCGATTTGGTATGGAACTTAGGTACACTATTTTCTATCATTTCAGTATGGTATGTGAGTTCATGTTATGAGATCTATTTTGTGTTATGTGTATCAATCCTTTGAGTTGATAATTACATGTAGTACCTGCACAAAATCACCGCAAGCAATTCTAGGAATTATGGTTTTCAAATAAAAATTGTATCGGATCTCACACATCTCTTGACCTAGAAATAGATCCTTGCACTATCATTTTCATTGGCATTTTCCAGTCCCCATACTCAACCCACCTATGCGTGGAATTGGGAAAATATGGATGCACAACAAAGGGTTTTGAATCTCCATGCCCACCTCTGAGGAGCAACAACAGTCCCTTCTTTTACTGTGATAACTTCTACATATTGAAATCGAGGATCCAAATATGAAAATAAAACGCATATCTGGTAGATCTGCTATCATTGTATTCATGTTCACCAATCAATGAGATGTGTAGAAGTTCGCTCAACAGTCCACCTAGATCTGCTCATTTCAACCACATGATTACGATAGATATGTCAACCATCCAAACAGTAATCAAACTCAATGATCTACTCATTTGTGTGATCAATCTTGTTTATGACACCCACCATTTCCAGTGACTTAGTTTCTAGTGTGGTGCGATTTGTTTTTTTCAATATTTCCAGGGATCTCCTATTTCAACAAGCGATCGATCTATCCATTAATACAATGATCCAAACTTCTTCATTTTTGCAGCGATTGTTGATATCGATAGAAGGATTGGAGGAGACTACCAATATGTTCTATTTAGAAATGTTGTAGAAGAGAGTGGAAATGTGTCTTTCAAGCATGAAATAATCTTGAAAGTCACCTCAGCTTCTACCTGACGTTGCAATCCAACTTTTGATGCACGATCTGGATGAAATCATGAAATTGTTCTTTCAAATCCATTGTTTGCTCCTCCTTCTGGGTTTCCCAAATTTCTTCAAGACGTCGCTTTTGACGTCTCTCCATCTCTAGCATACTTTCAACTTCTGCCCTTTTTTTCTCATACGCAACTGTTGCACCTCCTTTTCTTGTTGTTGTAATTCTAGATGTCGACGTGTCCATTCTTCATTGGCACATTTGAATTCAGAAGTTTCCTTTAATTTGCATGATTTTGCAGCTTACGTTTTTGGACAACAATCCTCCCATCATTTTTGCAGATCTCCCACGATCTCCAGATTGTCCAGCTTGCCATGATTTTTTCCAACTCTTCAGCTCATCAATATTCAACACATATAAAGAAGGTATTTTGGAAATCTCCCTCAATCTCCAGCTCACCCAATAGTTTTTCCACGATATCAGAGTATTCATTTATGATACAAATAAGGTTGACCTCCATCAAAATAAACGAAAACTGTATTTGGCATATTAGAAAACGAAGTTCATGATCTTGTCAACTCATAGATTTCAGTCGTTTCATTTTCCAAGGAGTTTGTAGCTTGTTTTGGGATAAGTGGTTTAAGAAGGGCATGCATAACATAAATGTGCACAAGATTTAAGACATTTACTTAAACGTTCATTACAAAGATTTAGAAGTTTATGTTTTAAATAGTTTTTTAAGAAGATGTGTATTTTAAGAAGACAAATCAAGATATCTTTTATGTTGTAATTTGAAGTGTTTACTTCAAAGGGGGACAAGTAAAGATCATTGTAAAGTGGACTAAGTGTAGTGGGGCACTTATGTTGATTGGGACACAATTATGTGGATATCACACAATATGTGTATGAGTCGACTTTGAATAATTTGATATTTTTAATGTCTTGTTATTAGCCATAAAAAAGGGGGAAGACAAGTATTCTTCAAAAATATCTATTTCTATTTCCTTATTCAAAAGGAAATATCATTGTAATCTTGCAAAATTAATAATAAGACTTATTTTGTTGTGGTTGGTGTCCTAGATCCACCTGAAATTGAATAAGGGGATCATGGGTACACTTGTACTTGTGTGTGGTGGTGATCTTTTCATGGAGGCTTATATTGTTTATTGTCTAGTTTTGACATAAACACAATTGCAATTTTAGCAGTTACGCAACACACAAGCTCATGCATAATGATTTTCAAGTACAATCAAGCAAAGTAATCAAGAAGCAACAAAGATATCAAATTGGAAATCACATCAACATTGGACACATCAAGCTCATAATCAAGGACTCAAAGCATCATCAAATTTGAAGATCAAATCAACTTTGAAATCGACATTTATTGTAAACTTGCAAACAATATTTTTTGTAAGTAATCAAGATCAACTATAATTATTTTGTAAGTGTCCAATCAAATCAAGTTGAATTTCTTTGTAATTGGGTGCATTCTTGGTTGAGCCCAACACCCAAGATTCATTGTAATTTTGAGTCGAAATTGACAAGGTTGAGTAGGTTAACTCAAATCATTGTAAACATCACAAGTTTGGATGCATTTTCGGTGGTAACTGACATCCTCAACTTCTTGGAAGAAAGCAAGAAAAGTTCAAGCGAGCGAGAAACAAATTCAAGCGAGCGAGAAGAGCAAGTGAACGAGAAGTTCAAGTGAGTGTGTTCAAATGGAACGAAGTCGTGAATTATTAGAGTTTCTAAACACTCTAATAAACACCACTGAAGATAACATAGTGATATTGAACAAAGCAACTCTTCAATCAGTGCTAACTTGTTTGCAAGTGACGCAAGCTAAAGTTAAACTTCTTCAAGCACAATCCCAACTATTGAATGATGAGTTGATAAATCTCAAAAATCAACAACCAATGAAGTATTATGAACTAGGTTTTGTTCAGCACAACCCTCTCTATGATGATGATGATGCTGATGTTTTTGATCAATAGTCAGTGAAGGAGCAACTCAACAAGAAAATTGCAGATGCAAACAAAGACGAAGCTATTCTTGAACCTACTTTGCAAGAGTTTTCTTTTGAGTTTAGCGAGAAAAACCTTTCAATAATGCAACAACATACAGATATGTCAAAGAAACAGGTTGAGAATACTATTTCCAAGCCCATCATCATACGTTGGGAAGAAATCATCTACAACAAAAATAGAACAGGACTTGGATATGACGAGGAAGTTACCTTTCATATTCCCAATTATTCCAGACCTATAAAGTTCCAAAGTGTTGGATTCCTTCAAGAAGATTCACTTTCACATATTCAAGTTCAACATCATAATGCGACATGCCAACATTGTAATCGAGTTGGTCACATAGAGAATAAGTGTTTTGATCTCCATCCTTGCCAACATTGTGGCAAGCATAACCATTCTTCAGACAGATGTTCAATACTAAAGAAACCTACAAGATTGAAGATTCACTATGAGTGGATTGATCCTTGGAAATGGTCATCAACAACCAAGTGATTATATAAGTCTTACCGTAGAATTGAATCTCGAGTAAAGACCAATCTCATAGCACATAGCCTTTTTGTACCTCACATAAGTGGTCCCCTTATGGCGTAGCTTTTGAGCATGGCCCTCACGGGAAGAGATAACATGTGGTTGTTTCCGCATGCCCACTTTGTGTTGTACTGAATTGGAACAAGTATGGTACTCTCTTGAGCATAGAGGGGGGGAGTACAATGATGAAACTCTGATGCACCTTAAGGGGGGAAGTTCAAAATTTTAGTGACGATGGTTCATGAAACCACTTGTGATCTCTCTTTTTAGTTGACAAAGGGGGGAATTGATGATGGAATTGAAGATGCTTGTTAGACAAAAAGTTTTGAAAACGACAAACATCAAGTATGCCAGATGGGCATGAAATTTGCCAAATGGGAAACTACGGTCTGTAGATGACAGACTTTGGAAAAATTATGGTTCAATAAGTTTAAGTTGAATCATACATAATTTGGATGCTATTTTTATTTATTTTGAGAGCAATGATGTGGACGTTTGGTTCACATAGATGGTCATTCGACCTAGCATAAGACAAAAGGATCCTTCTGCATTGCAGCTTGGCATTTGATTGAGTTGTTAGGCATTTTCAGGGATGTGTCAGACTAGAATTTGATTCAATTCTCTTGGTTCGCTCTCATCAAATTGGAGTTTACATTAAGTGAAAAAATTGCATGCATCCTGGCTCACATGATCACATAGTGAGTTTTTCTAGAGATGGCATACTTTGGCAGGATTATGATTCAAGGACTTGCAATTGAATCATACAAATTATACATTGGGATGTTTTTGGACACCTAAAAGTGTCACAATTGGTTAGTGGTTATCCAAAAACCATCAGATACATGGTATCAATTGGTTAGTGGTCATCGCAAACCACAGATTCAGAGAACACTTCGGTTATACACTGATAGTAGAGTGGTGATACTACATGTTCCCCAATTAGCAGAAGACATCAGATTATTCTAGATAAAATACTTGGCAAAATGATCAAATTGTCAAGCAATCATGGAATGTTTAGATATTGCAGATGTTCACTTCCATATCTCATCTCTCTTCTAGTTCATTTCAGATGAACCATTCAACATCCAGATTGGTGGTTTTTCAGGCCGTTCTTCATTGTGGCTCAGCTCAGGAGTTTTAACATGAAGACATGGAGATATACCAACTTATGCACCTGCTTTGTTGGTATTGTTGTTTGGACTTATGATTGAGGGGGGGAATGTTAGCCTCTTTCTCGTATACAATCATTAAGTCTTAGTATACCACCTTTGTATATTTTACATGATATGATATAGTTGTTATCCTAAGTGTGTTTCTAGATTCTTATATTTCCTCCTTCTACCTTATCTCATGATGAGGTGTCGATGTGAGAACAATTGAGGTGGTTTCATTATTGTATTATATATTTGTATCATTAAGATGAATACAATGTTGAGAAATATGGCTTGAGGCCTTTTCCGCTAATCTTCTTGTCCTAATATTCTTATGCTCAATTTCTTCAATTGGCATCAGAGCATTGTATCATTCCGTAGTGCACACTCCATCCAAATCTATTGTCACACATTTAAGCCTTCCAATTGGTAACACTATGTGTTTATTTTCTAGTTTCAACTAGACAGGTGATTAGCCTAGTGTGGGTTCTCCCATACACTACCATGTCTTCTTAGGTAAGACATTTACTTCAGAGCCTAAGTCCAATATAATATCTCCCATGTTGAAATCTCCAATATTAGCATTTAGTCTAAATTCTCTTATTGTCCTTCTTCTTGTATGGATATGATTGATTGTTTTATGCTCTAACTTCCCTTCTACCTATGTGTTGCGTCTTTCTAGAAGATTTTGTAAGACCTTAATAGATGATGGATTATTCAATAACTTAACACAGGATTGAAGAAAAATCTTTATGGTACTTACTTTGTCTAAAGGTTGTCCTTCACTGGTATGGTCCATTAAGGAGGGAATCTCATACATTGGTGAGTTCTGAGTTTATTGCGCGACTGATGTAGACGCAACATTTTTCTTGAGAAACTCCTGTCTGGCCTCCTTAGATGTTTCCTTTTCTTTTCATGCGTTAAACTGATTCTATGGCTCAGTATTCTTCTTAACCCATTGGTGATATTGTTTTGCTGCATCAATTCCTGTCTTGGCTCCTCCTTGAGTGACTATATTGATGTTTCTCCCATCATCCTTGGCTTTTGCAGAAATCCACTGGACATTCTGGTTCCTTTTTTCTTGGATCTTTCCCAAGAGTGTTGGAAAATCTTCTGTGTCATGGTCTGTTGTGCGATAATACATACATGTTGCTAGTGGAAGTGGACAATCCCTTGCATAATATCTTGGTTGTTGGCAGTTGTGGCACACTATTGGTGCTCTTCTTTGTCCAAAATCTCCTCTACCTCTTCCTCCATCTTTGTATCCACCTCAATCTCCTCACGGTGTGTTGTACTGAGGTACCTGGTTATATTGTGGCTACGCATTGTTGTATGGTTGTGGTACCTGGCTGAATTGAGGTGCATCTTGTCCTATGATCATTTCTGATTGCACCCTATAAGTATCTGAAGTTCTGTCTCTCATCATCTCCATTGTTTTACAATCCTTATCATCATGACCCACTGACTTGCAAAAATTGCAATATGAACTTTTGAGTACTGTCTTATACTTCTGCATCATTGGAAAATGATATGGATCATGCCCATACATTTTACAAATCTCGCACCATGGTCCTCTTGTTGGCAAGGGGTTTGGTACACCTGTTTCCATATACTGCACAAAATTTGGACATTCGTTCTTATGGTGTCCTTTTGTCCTGCATATGGTACACCAAACTTCTCTTTTCTCTTTGCCCTTATTCTGGTTAAGTTGAAATGTTAGATTCTTAAAATCCTCCTTCAACTCCTCTATTGATGGATATGTCTTCTGATACATGTTCTCTTCCAGTTGTAAGGCTGCCTGCATAGCCTCTACCTGAGTTTGGAACTTCTGTTGTCTTAACGGGTATTTCAAATGTGGTAATAACGAGTTCACAAATAAGTGCATATGTTGCATGTCAACAATTGCATATTTCAACTTACCTTTCAGATGTTTGAACCTCTGATCGATCTCCTGAACAAACTCACCTGGTTTTTGCCTGATTTCAATCATTTCATTCATGTACTAGTCTTCTGTCTTGGGCTTCTAAAACTCACTTACCAATGATTTTTTCACGTCTCCAATAGTCTTTGGTACTCCCCGTGGATTGTTTACAGCTAGGCTCATGTACTAGTCCAGTGTGTGGTCTCTTAGTGTGATAACTAACTGTGTGAGTTTTGTACCCTCATATTTGATCTTCTTTGATTCCCAGATCTTCTCACAGATGAATAAGTGCTTTTCAATGTCCTCTAATTCCTTTCCCCGAAATTCTGGTAATCTCATCGTGGGATCATGTCCTGCCATTTTGAATTGTGTTGAACTACTGCCTCCACACGGTGTAGAAACTTGTTTGTTACTTCCTGAACTGTATCCCCTAGTTGATTCTCCTCGATTGGATCCTTGTCCTATTGATTTTCTTCCACTAAAATTTGGTTGTCTAAACGTTGGTGTTCTTTCAGGTGTATTAGTCGCACATGGGGTTGTAGGTTCCACACTGACGGTGATATGGATTGGAGTTATGCCTTCTGTTCCTGACCCTGGACCTCATGTTTTCCTTTAATACGTTGTGAATAGGATTACTTAATCTTCTCCACAGCCTAGAGATCCTCTACCTCTTCTTCATCACTTGCCAATCCCTCTCTGTCGACTATGGCTCTCTTCTTGTTATTCATTTTATATTGGTAGGGTACTCCACTGCGCGTCTTTACAACTTTTTCCATTATCTGATTTATCTGGTCTTCTTCCATCATGATTGGGTCCATATCCTCCTTCTTCTTTCCCTTATCCATCTCCTCTTCCATATCTCAACCTCCTATTAGTGCTTCCCCCCTTCCCCCATGCACGCGGGGAAGTTTAGTCGTCTGATTCCATGGTAATCACATCGTTGTCATGCATTAAAATCTTGATTGAAGTATACAATGATCTGATGTACTACCTCTGGGTCCTTTTAGAAAATCCTACTCAGATGTGGTGTAAGAATTCACAATATCTACTGCAAATCTGGTGATAAACCCTGCAACAATACTGTCTAACCAAAAATCTACTGCGCGCATAAATTTGTTATTAACTTGTTGTAACTGCGTGATCTCCACAGGATTCCACTCCAACTGTCATATTTGATTTGTAGGGTGGTTTTCCTTTAACATCAATAACCACTACTACAACAAATGTGCGAAATCACAGAAAAATACCTCATGCAAGTCACTAAACACGTATTTGTCGAGATATTTGGGCGTTGTTAACTTAAGGTTTATGTTGTCCTTATGCACAAACTCCATGGCCTGAACATTCCCTTCTATACTTCCATTCTCCGCGTGTTTCTTACACGGATACCGTCCACTCAATCCTGTGTAATTTGTCCCGGTAACAGAACCATTTGTTGGTTGTTTCTCTCTCACTTTTTCTTGGGCTGACCTAGGTTCAGATCTTCAATAGGTTTCCAATAAAACCCTCAAAACTATCAGCCCTCCTGGTACTTTAGAAGGAAACGTTGCGCACAGGGTGCACAACGCGGTCTCACCCGAGATAACTTTTATTGGTGACTGCAATACTCAAGTGTTTGCAGTCTAGGAGTGAGTGGGGATCTGGGGTTGTGTTCTTCCTTCCTTATGCATTGTGTTTTTTAATTATTTAAGTACTTATATGATTTATTCATCTTTAAACCCATGCACGCATGCTGATATATATAGTTTAACCATTCATTCATAAGCTAATGATCAACAGAAAGTACAAATTCATTGACAATCACACAAAACACAAGGTTTACAATGGTTCACCCTCTCCTGGGGCTACGTCCACAAAGATCTGGATTCTCTGCTCTTTTATTTAATCTGCTGCAAAATATTGCACTGCGCACATTACATCTTTAGTAATACAATCAAAAGTGAGGGTAAGAACCCTCTATGAGGCTGACTAGATCACACTAGGCTCCTCAGCCTGTGACCTAACCCTCAAGAACTATCTTATTCGACTCTTCTACATGACTTACAAAATTCATAATAATCAACTCTCTCTGTTACCATTCTTTATTCTCCTAGACCTCTTAGGTCCTTATTTATACTACTTTATGGCTTATAGCCGTTACAATCTTGCCAAAAACCCTAACCCTATCATGGTTAGGCTTGTCTGCGTACACGCCACGTTGTTTTTCCTCTTGCATGCTACTTTTTTGCCACTTGTTGCGCCTGCTCCAAAATTAGGTCTTTCTTTCCAAAAATAGGTCTTTCCCCAAAACCGATCTTTCTCCAAAAATACGCATGCTCCCAAAATAAACTTCCTTCTCAAAATAGGCTCGCGCCCAACACTCATAACCCATATTAATCTAACACAAGCACACCATAACTCAGGTGTGTAGAAGAATCTTACTAAATCTAGTCTTAACTTCCGTTTTTAATGTCCATTATCTCTGTCATCAAAGCTCATTAAGATTGATGGGCTCCTGGATTCGTGCATCGGAAGTTGTGCCAAGTTGTGTTTAAAATAATACCATTATCAATACAGGCAATCAGAGGATGAGAGATCGCGGGTTGATTTGAGCTCCGGGGGGAAGGGTACCAAAGGTATATTCCCTCATATGTGGAAAAGCGTGTGGACCTTACACGTCAAACAATAGGCAACGTTATGGGATGAGGTGGGACTCATCAGGATCTTGGCATCAGAGGTAGTCAAGGTGAGGTTGACCCTAAACTCTGAGGGGAAGGTAGTGCCAAAATATTCAATTTTCTAGAAAGGCATGCCAAACGTATTTTTATAAGATTTTGGAACACAACTATCAGAGCTTTAAAGGATGAGGAGACATTTGAGCTCCGACTAAGATGGTATAAAATAATATTCTTTCAGCTTTGAAGAATGTGTGGGATATACACATGGGAAGGGTCGAGAGGCTATCGGGGTGTTAGCTTTGGGGTTTGAGATGATGGGGAACGAAATGGATTCCGACGAGAATGGTATCGAAGGAAATATCCATTCGATACCTTAGAAAAGGTGCCAAGTCCCGAAAGCCGTAAAGGCAACTTATTGGAGAGTGACAAATGGGGAGGTTAAGGGTCTAATATTGGGATACCATTTGGGGAGGAGGTCGTACTAACTCAGAAGTTGGTGTACGTGTCGAAGTTATCGGAGTGCGATGATCAAAGTTTAGGTTGATGCGTGAAGTAAAGAACTCCGACATACATGATTCCAAAATAATTATGAGTTAAGCTTGTATTGCCTTAGCGAAGCAAGGATGTATGCCTCGTAGGGTAGAAATTAGGCACAAAAGGAAAACAAAAAATAAGGGACCCACAAAATTTAAAATGTGGGGTAGTTGTGGGAGGTGAGCCACAACAAATGGTGATTTACTGAGAAGAACTAGTTATCTCTGGGTTCTAAAAAGAGAGACTTCAACTAGATTTAAAGAGAAAATTACCTTATAATAGTCCATTCAATATTCAACTTAGGGACCCCACATCCAGTGACCTGAGGGAAAGATATAAAGAAAATCTGTTACAAATGATTTTCCAAATAATTCAAGTGAGCGTTTATGGGCAACTTCATACATCCATAGTGAAACATTGAGAGTGACACCACAGAGGAATGTTCATCAACTGCTATAGACCAAGGTGTTTTCCTCACCTCTCTTTCCTGGCATTGCTTTGCTACTAGCAAGCGTCCATAGCCTCGACGAAGATGCCTTGGTATCATACAAGCATGGCTCCGCTACCAACGAGCTTCCATAGCCCCAACGAGTTTACTTGTACTTCCCATGCTTTTCGTAGAGTTTTCAACTTTCTGATGATTATGATTTTGTATCCACCTTTTAGATATTGCGGTTGCAATATAGGTGAAGATAAATAGGAAGCGGGGTGATACGAGAGTTACTTTGATTTGCTAGTCTCAATCGACAATTTTATTCTCATGGGTTTGTAAACAAGAATCACAGATATGTTTTAGAATATGGAATTAATGGGAAGAGACACTGGAGTTATGTGGAAGATATTGAATTTAGGAAACTTCAAGAAACTTGAATGGAACATCGACAATCCATAAGAGTGGTCAAATAAGAGTGGATAACTGATGGAAACCATCGAATGGTTCATAATTTGAAGGTTAGAAGCTTTATTTTGGTACAGACGAACAAGTTCCTCTTTTTTATTCTATCATTTTTTTCGAAGATAAACGTTGATCTCATATCAGTTTGACAACATCAATATGGAAAGGTACTCATAGGACAAGGCACTTAGATGGGCCCAAAAGTATTGGGTCCCTGTTGCAAAAGAAAGGTTAGTCCAGAGTAACAGAAAATGACTTATTCCAAACTAAAGGGCGAAAGAAAAAGGAAGAAACAAAATAAAGCAACGACGGGACTATTTGAAGTGAAATATCAGTAGAAAATGAAAAAAAAGAAATAGGGAAAAACTATTATATACAAAGCTACATCACCATTGGTGATTAGGAGAAGTAATTTTTTAGGATTTGGCCATTAACAAGGAGTTCCTCCTCATATCCCTGTAATGTTTCGAGTTTGAAAGTCCTAGGACCTATTTTCTGGTGAATCATATAGGGTCCTAGCCACAATTTCTAGAATTTGGAGTGTTTCCCTTTAAGTTCATTAGCTTTGTCCCATTTGAGAACAAAGTCTCCTTCTTGAAAGTATTTGTCGCCTACAATTGATTTGTCGAACCATTTTTTAATTATTTCTTGGTGACGTGTCAGGTTCAACTTAGCTTTTTCCTTTTCTTCTTCAAGTTTTAGCAGCATGTTTAACCTTTCTTGCATCACTGGGCATGATTCGTCTTGGGTAGATTGGGCCAATTGTAAGGCATGTAGGAAAGTATGGGTCGACACGGTGGCTTCCTGCTCGTAGACCAGGAAGAAAAGGGAGTTACTAATGGATGACTTGGGAGTCACTATGTCATCCCATAGAGCATTCTAAGATGCCAATTTATTTGATTATCGTTGACAATTTTCTTGAGAATTTTAATAAGGTTCTTATTAGTCGACTCTGCCAAACCATTTCCTTGTGGGTAGTAATTCGTTGAGTACTTAACCTTGATGTTTTGTTCAAGAGTGAAATCATTCAATTTAAGAGAAGAAAAATACTTGGCATTATCAAAGACCAAATATTTCGAAATTCCGAACCCGGTGATGATATGTGATTCAAGGAACAAAGTGAGCTGATTTTCGTTGATGGTCTTCAAGGGGATTGTTTCACTCCATCCAGTGAAATAATAGGTAGTCGTCATGATGTATTTGTGCATCTACAATGAGCTGGGATTGATCTACCTGATTATGTACATCCCCCATTGCTGGAAAGGGCGTTCGATGATGACATGATGTAAGGGGAATACAACCTTATTTTCTCTTATGGTCAATGTTTGGCACTGCTGGCACTTCCTTGCATATACATGAGAGTCATTGAATAAATTGGGCTAGTAGTATCCGACTCTGAGGATTTTGTGACCAGTGGTGTCTCCACCATAGTGTCCACTGGCTAGTCCATCATGGAGCTCGGACAAAACCTTTTCTGCATCCCTATTCTCAAGGTATCTGAGGAAAACACCATCATATTTTTTCTACATAGAGTTCCTTAGATGATTTGATATTGAGCAGAATTGAGTTTGAGGGTCATTTTCTTCTTGGGTTCGAGATAATCTAAGGTTGATCAATGTGTTAAGTAATATTTCATTTTGGAGAACCGTTGGTTGGAATTGACCGGGATGTAAACGGTCTCTCTCGCATAAAATTCTTCATCTTGATACAGGGCATCTTCATATGATTCATCACTCTGTATTCTGAAACTAGTTTGCATAATCCCTGGCCTTTGACCATTTTTCCAGGCTTAATTTCCAGGTCATATTCCTATAGAGTTGTAATCTAGTTGGCTATCTTTTCTACTAAGTATTTATGTATCAACAGATTCCTGACCACGGGGTAAGGAACAATGACTTTTGTCTTGGATTTCAACAAGAATGACATGAAGTGTTTGACATATTTAAACACGGCATAGGATTGTTTGTCCACTTCGGGGTAGTTCAACTCTATTCCTTGTAAGATGAAAGATTCTTAGAGCTCTGAAATATGTCGCATTCATCGAGGATGAGCAAGTTAAAATTCAGAGGTACATGAGTGGGTTGCCCTCATTTATCAGTGACACAATACAATACGATGACCCCAAGACATTGGAGGAAACCATAAGGCGTGCTAAATGTTTTTATGATCAACAAAAGGGAAGATCGACTTTCCAAAAGGCGTGGGAAGACAAGATGAAAAGCAAGGTGGAACAAAGGAAGAAGAAGACTAAGCCATCATTTTTCAGAAATAATGCGTAAGGACAACCAACTCCCAAGGACCTCAAAATGACGGAAACAGTGGGGCAAAAACTAAGGCAACAACTCATTCAATATTGTGGTTGTGGTGTAGATCATATGTACAGAGATTACCCTCAAATAGGTGAAAAAACAAGGACTGGACATAATGTACAACAAGTTGTGATAGTTGAAGACATGGGCAGAAATGAACTATAGATTTATGTAGCTCTGGATAACAAGCAAGTTGAGTTTCAGTCGCACATGATTGAAGTGGAAGGTAATATTAATGACCAACCCGTTACTATTTTAATTGATTCAGGAGCTAGTCATAGTTATCTAGATCCTAAGATGGTGGAAAGATTCTAATTGACAAGAAGCAAGCTTGGAAAACCTTGGTTGGTGCAGTTAGCTACAAGAGAAAAAAGGAAAATTAATGAGATGGTTAAGGCATGTCCATTGGAAATGAATGTTCTGTGCACAAAAGCTGATTTGAATATCATATCTTTGGGTCCTTATGATTGCCTCATTGGTATGGATTGGTTGGACTAGCATCATGTTCTTCTAGAATATTACAATAAGGAATTTACTTGCTTGGATGAGGAAGGAAACTTAAGAATAGTTCAAGGCATTCCAAGAGTTGTAACTATCATAGAAGTTTCAACCTTGCAATTGAAGAAAAGCTACAGTAAAGGGTGCCAAGTATTTACAGTGCACATGGAGGAGCCACCTAAGGATAAAGTGCCAAATGTTGAAGACTGTGTAGTACTGAAAGAGTTTGAGGATGTATTTAAAGAGATATCGGGGTTTCCACCGAAAAGAGATATTGATTTCTCTATAAATCTAATGACGGGAGGAATTCCTGTATCTAAGACTCCTTATAGGACGAGTACGTTGGAGTTGAAGGAATTAAATATGCAACTTGAAGAGCTTCTGAAGAAGGGGTATATACGCCCAAGCGTGTTACCTTGGGGTGCCCCGATATTGTTCGTGAAGAAGACGGATGGTACACTAAGACTTTGTATTGAGTTTTGGCAGTTGAACAAAGNGGGGGGGGGGGGTGAATCAGTTGTTACCGTGCTTAAACAATTATGCTTCTTTTAAACTCTTTGCTGAGACACTAAAAGATGATCACAATAATGCAGGGAAATAAACAATGGCACATTCAGCATCAGTCACATATATGAGAAACACAGAGACAGATATTTCCTGAGGAAACCCATACAGGGTAAAAACCTCTTTTTTTTATATATGATAAGTAATGGTTACAATCTTTACATTATCATACATATGAGCACCAACTCATAATGAGGCTATAACCTCTGTTTAGCAAGCTGCAACTTGCTGAGAGCGCCAACTCTCTGTTTTCTCTAGCACCCACTAGAAGGAAGCACCAACTCCCTGGTTTTTCTAGCACCAACTAGAAGGAAGCACCAACTCCCTGGTTTCTCTAGCACCAACTAGAAGGAAGCACCAA